>AFIR01000273.1:0-130606 GCA_000223685.2 Zymoseptoria pseudotritici STIR04_4.3.1
GGAGTGCTAACTTTGCGCCTGCGTAAATACCTTAACCCTCGAAACAGCAAGCTTCGTTCGCACCCACAGCTCGCGCGGGCGACGCCTCGCTACAATCGCACAATGACCACCACCGCCCACCCATCCTTCCACCCAGTCAAAACCTCTTTCGATCCTGCGTCGACATCTCCCTCTCCACACGACGACGTCGAATCGCCCTCTCTTTCCAACGGCAACGCCCTCGCCCGCTTCGAGTTCGAACCAGGCCGCGGAAATGACGGGACCAAAATCCTCATGGTCGAATGGGAAGAAGACTCAATCACGAACAACATAAGCGACGACTGGGAAATCAGCTGGCAGGGCAAGCGCACTGTTCTTCCCGCGAGAGATCATGCATCTCCCGGAGCCGAGACGGAGGACACTCCGGTCAACCGGCTCTACTTCCTGCTTGGTCCCGGCGTCTCTATACCCACCGCTGTGAAGCTGCGCAAAGGACCGAATGTCAACTGGCGAACGAATCCGCTGCCTGCTATCTTCCAGCCTGAACTCGGCGCGACGGCGCGGCAGGCGGGTAAAAAGGGAGTTCTTCACACGATTTGGGCGAAGAAGCGGCTACAAGTCTTGAACGATGAGATTGCGCGCGAGTCGGCGCACAATGAAGAGAGTGTTGGATTGGAAATTGCAGTGGCAGAGAAGGAGTGGATTGAAGCAAATTTTGGCGTACTGGCGAAGCCATCAGGAATCAGTCTTGTCACGGTGCAGTCACAGTTAGGAGGAGGTGGATTGGGAAGTCCAACAAGTCCGAGGAGTCCCGGAGGAGGCAGGCTGATGGACAAGCTAAAAGGATTGAAATTGGGCACAAGCGATAAAGAGTTGACGGCATCGTCGCTGAGCACAGTCGATGATCAGAATACTCAGCCCGCAGCGGCATACAACCCTCTCAGCCCGGAGGGTTCGGACGTAGCTGTCGGGTCCTTCAGCAGTTTCGCTACCCTCAAGGGCATGCCTCCTGCAGCTTCAACGCTTGCAGCCAAAGCTCCACAAGCACCGTCCGCCACTACACAACCTCCGCCGTCTCGAAAAATTGTCGCCCAATCGCCGCCAGAAGCGTTCGTGGCGCAGCAACGGCAGCAAGTAGGCATGGGATCGCTCAATGCGTTTGCGAGTAGTGGGAATGATGTGAGTGTCGATGAGGAGGATGGGAATGAGGACGATCTATTTGCACTGCCCATGAGTCCGAGAAGTCCAGATATGGCGAAGGGTCCATTTTCATTTACGAGAGACGACACGGAGAAGTATTTGAAGGGCTGAAATTTGAGTAAGGGAGGAGGTAGGAAAGATGTCCAAGAGAATGCTGGGACAGATCGCGAGTATGTCGCAGTGTCTACGAGGCACGGTCTGGCGATGCTGCGGTCGGGTGACACCCACGATATACTATGATTCATGACTGATGTTGACGACGAGCTTGATGTACCTCAGATACGAGGACATGTCCTGGGCTAAATGAGCCCGAAGAGACTGAGTTGACTGCAGTGGAGTCTGATATGCGTGCACATACGAAGCCATTCACGCGTGGAAAGTCTCGACGAGAATATTTACCCTCACAACATGGCCTTCCACCCACCTTCTTGCACACGCTTCACCTCCAAAAAGTTCAGCATCTGTCCCAAATGATCCACGCCCCAGAAACCCTCCTTCTCGCCCTTCTCGTTCGTCGCCACAAACCACGGCAGTCCAAATGCTCCCGCCTCCCAAGCCAGCTGTGTATTCGCATTCATCTTCTTCTTGACCTCATCCTTCTTGATCTCCACCTCTACAATTTTCTTCGCCTCTTCCTCCCCGAATACACCACCCAGTGCCTCAATCACCGTCTCGTTTTTACCAATCGGCTTGCCCTGACCCCAAAACGCAGCGTACAGAGCGTCGATGGAAGCGACCAGCTTCTCCGGATGGACGGACTCGATGTAGCACAGAGCGCGCTGAGCGGTGACGGTGGATTGAGGGAAGGGATTCGGCATTCCGATGGAGGGAACGTTGAAGAGTTTCGTCCAGCGTTCGCGCTCGACGTTGATCCAGGTGTCTTTGTTCTTGATTTTGAATGGTGGGGTGTTGCCGGCTTGTTGCATGATGCCGGTGAGGAAGATGGGGATGTAAGTTAGTTCGATGTCTTTGAAGACTGGGGATGTCTGGGACGGGTTAGTCGGTGGAATCTACTTCGTGGCTGCTAGCAACCATGGCCGTGAACGAGCGACGCAATGGAAGTGTAGACGTCGTGGAGAGTTGGCATCGTTAGTGGGGAAGCGAATGCATACCCTGGTTATGTGGTACGCGATGTACGCAAATGGACTGACAATGTCCACGTAGAGTGTTACTTTCTTCGCCATCTTGAACGTGTTCCGCTGAGTAGTGCTGTGATCGCAGAACTTTGGACAAGGTCGTCGTTGCGTTCGTGGTCGTTGGTGTTGCAGGCCAGAACCGAGGCAGTGAACGGACTTGAGACGGAGATATAGATCTAGGGTCGATCGACGTCTTGTGGTGGCGGAAGTTCTAAGTTCTACAAAGGATCAATCCAGCAGCGAAGTACCGTATGGTTTGGGATTGAGACGTACATGAGTAGTCATGGCCAGTTTTGAAAAGTCTTTGGATATACACAAACGTCTATCTACATGGAGGTAGCAAATCTCTCAACATCGAGGCTATGCAAAAAGTCAGGCAAAGCAATCAGCTCGATCAACGTAGGGTGTCTGAGAAAAGGGAAGCTCCGCTGCAATCAAGCCTCGTCTCCATCAGTGACCGCTGCTGTGTGCTCATTCACTGCGCCCGAACCCTCAAAATCACTCCGCTCAACCGGAAGCCTCCATGTGGTCCAGCACGGCACGGGTAAATTGATGTGTGGATGCCTCACCACCCATGTCGCGTGTTCGGGTCTTGCCCTCTGCGATGACATCGTAGACGGCCTTGGAGATGCGGTTGGCGTGGTCGTCGAGTCCCAAATGCCTGAGCATCATGCTTCCAGAAAGGATCAAAGCGGTAGGGTTGGCCTGGTCCTTGCCCTGAATGTCCAGACCGACGTGACGGCAACCTGGCTCGAACACAGCGACTTCACGACCCATATTGCAACCTGGAACGATACCTGGGCCACCGACAAGACCAGCACCAATGTTGGAGAGGATACCTCCGTACAAATTGGGCATGACCATGACGTCGAACTGTTGTGGTCGGCTGACGCACTGCATGCTGGCGTTGTCGACAATCATATCGTTGGTCTCGATGGTGGGGTACTCCTCGCCGACCTTGCGGACGGTGTTGCGGAACAGACCGTCGGCAAGCTTCATGATGTTGGCCTTGTGAATGCAAGTGACCTTGCGGCGGTTGTTGGCCAGGGCGAAGCTGAAAGCGAACTTGGCGATGCGCTCACTCTTGGCACGGGTGATGATCTTGAGGGACTCGACGACGCCAGGGACGGACTGGTGCTCCAGTCCGGAGTACTCGCCCTCGGTGTTCTCACGGATGATGCACAGGTCAACATTCTTGTGGCGCGTCTCGTATCCGGGGATGTTCTTGATGAGGACGATGGAAGCGTAAATGTCGAGCTCTTGTCGGAGAGCAACGTTGAAGGATTGGTGGCCGGATCGGTGTACGGGAGTGTGGAGGATACCCTTGAGACCAAGTTTGTTCCGCTTGAGCGAAGAGATGGACTCGCGGAAGAGCTCCTCGGAGTGCTTGCCGCCCTGCTCCATACCAGACACATCGACCTGTTCCCACTCGATGGGCACGTTGTCCGCCTTGAAGATCGTCTTGACCGATTCGGAGACCTCGGCACCAATACCGTCACCTGTGTAATCCTCATATCTCAGTGCTCGCTCTTGGTATTGTCTTATCACAGGTGAAATTTGCTTTCTTTTGGGCGCAGCGTACCAGGAATGAGGGTCACGGTGTATTTGCCGCCAAACTTGGTGGGCTTGAAGATGTCGGTCTGGACGGTCGCGTATGCTGAGAGGTGGTCAGATGCTGTCGTCGTGTCGGTGGGAGTGGTGTTGGGCTATCGGAACGTACACCTCGCAGCGACTGACGGGGTGGGCACAGCATTGCTTCGGAGGGCCTGCGCGGGGAGGGGAATGTCAGTGTGAGTCGCGAAGGAGAGTGGTCGCAGTCATCGTGCATGCTTACCTGGACAGCCCGTCGAGAGAACATGATGGCGATATGAGGGGAATGCTTGAAGATGTCTCTATCGCGAGAGTAAGAAGGTAGTCCAGTAGCTCGAGTCGGAAAGATCTCAAGGTTTGAGTTTGAGCGCATGCAATCGGCTGGACTTCCCGCTCCAAGCCGTCCGTCCCTTTCCGAAGTCGAAGGCTTGGCTTGGCTGGAGAACTTGAACACCGACTTCATCCTCATCCTCATCCTTATCTTCACCTTCATCTTCATCTTCATCGTCGTTTCCATCACTCAGGACTCCCAAATGAAAGTCGCCGCCACTCCGTCGATTCAGTCAAACAAGTACAAACACCGGACGATCAGCACCATTGGCAGCTACCCACTTCCTGGCGAAGCGGATGTCGCCCTTGTTGATCACGCCGTACTGCAGTACATGCTCTCGGCCCGATAGACCGCAGTCGGTCGATGTCGTTCTCGTGCTTCCGAGCACTCGCTCCATTGCTTTGTGTGCTAGGCATCGATGCAAGGAACCTCGCCCTGAAGACGTCCGATGCATGCTCCACCGCACGAACCACGACAAGACTAGCAAGGCGTGCAAATTGCAGATGACCGACACTCCTTGGCCATCATCTCCGGTTCCGTTCGAAGGCGCTGATATCTCGTGCAAAGTAGATGTCCCAAAATCAACCAGACTAACCACAATCGGGTCTCAATGGGGAAAAAATCCTATTCAGACCCCGAAACAGTCGACGCCTTTCACCTCTACCACGCGGCGCTCCGCCACGAGATGAACAGCCGGTGCTATCCATTGTATCAGCTGACACGGATCTGAGATGTCCACGATTTGCGCCTCGTGCAGAGCAAAGGATCATGGCGAATACGCATCAAGAACTATGTCCGCTTGAGCGGTATGTGAGTGGGAATCGGCGTCTACACGTATATTCGATCGCAGTTGATGACTGCGGATCTGTCAAAAAGCTGAACATCGACACTTCTTCGCACGTACTCCTGAAATGGCAACGAGAAGACAGGCTTCGAGACCTAAGTTCACTGTTCCACTTTCGCTCGCTACTCGTCTCTTCGGCCATTCCTCAACCCAACGACACTCTCCTGGCTCATTGTCGGACTTTACGCCTATTCGGTCGGTTTCTTATTGAGCGCTTTCTTCCCTTATTGAGCTGCGGATCAAATCATCCATTCAATCAGCCCGTGGCAGCCAACCACGGTCATCTTTTCCTTTATTCACAATCTCTATTCAACACCATATCGGGTCAACAAGCTCTTCTTGCCTCGCGGCGCTGCCTATATATGCTTCGCACTCTTACCATTTGCAGTCCAACCTCCTCTTTACCCTCCACACTCGTTCTACAACCACTCTCCACCTCCAAGCTACGCAGTCCACATTACCGGGCTCGTACTTTTCTACCAACACAACCAACACCAAATCTCCCCTCCAAAAAAACAACAACCACCGCAAACATGAAGCTCGCGGTTTCCACCGTCCTCATGGTGGCGGTCACCTTGACCCAAGCCCTCGCCGTCGCCGATGCCGAACCCAAGAGGCGTCGCGGCAACAGCTTCGTCGGCTGGTGCGGTGCCATCGGTGCTCCATGCGCCAAAGTCAAGCGTGACGCTGAGGCGATGCCTGACCCGAAGAAACGCCGTGGCAACAGCTTCACCGGCTGGTGTGGCGCTATCGGAGCACCTTGTGCTCGCGTCAAGCGTTCTGCCGATGCCATTGCTGAGGCCTTTGCCTACCCCGAGGCCGACCCCAAGAGGCGTCGCGGCAACAGCTTGGCTGGTGTGGTGCCATCGGCGCCCCCTGTGCCAAAGCGAAGCGCGACATCATCGAAGTCGGCGAATCCGTTGAGGAGGCCGTCCACGACGTCTACGCCCGTGAGGCCGAAGCCGAGGCCGACCCCAAGAGACGCCGCGGCAACAGCTTCGTCGGCTGGATCGGTGCACCTTGCGCCAAGCGCGACCTCTTCTCTGAGGTCGAGACCGACGTCGGCGCCGAGGATTCCGAGGACGAAGACGCCATCTACGCCCGCGACGCCGCTCCCGAGCCCAGACGCAAGAGGAAGAAGGCCAAGAAGCCAAAGCGCAGAGGCCGCGGCAACAGCTTCGTCGGCTGGTGCGGTGCCCTTGGTGCACCCTGCGCCAAAGTCAAGCGTGAGGCCAGCGCCGTTGCTTTCGCCGAGGCCAAGAAACAGCGTGGTAACTCCTTCACCGGCTGGTGCGGTGCCATCGGCGCTCCTTGTGCCAAAGACAAGCGTGAAGAGCACGAGATCCTGAAGACCGACGTCTGCGAGGCCGACGACGGTGAGTGCAAGGCTCTCCGCAACGCATACGAGGCTTTCCACGAGATCAAGGCCCGCGACGCTGAGCTTGAGGCTGAGAACTTGGCTTCCATCGACGATGATGACGAGCTCACCAAGCGTGAGGTTGAGGTCTGTAACGAGCCTGATGGCGAGTGTGACCTGGCCAAGCGTGCGCTTGACACCATCGAGGCCAAGCTCGACGCTGCGATCAAGGCGCTTTAGAAAATCGGACCATCGGGTTTTGCCAACTATGACTGCGCTACATCATTCGGCCGCGGTCGATCCTTGATGGACTTTGATGTTCGTCGACGGATTTTCGTTTGGGATTATTCATCATGCGCAGGTCTTTCGCTCGCTTGAGAGAAGACAACTGTGCGAGTCGGTAGGCCTTTGATTTTGGAAAGGTCTGCAGGGCTGGAAATATTTACATACAATGTACATTGAGACTTTGGATGCATTGAAGGTCTCATTTGTGATCTGTTTTCTGTTTGCTGTGATACTGCTGTCAGGATGGCCGTCTTGTTAGGTAATAGTTCGCCTCTTTTCATGCCACCGTCACTAGGTTACGTCGCCCGTGCCTCCATCAAATGCTGTTCACGGTGTTGTTTGCCTCGTCCAACTCTGCCAAGATCGCAGCCGGACACAATGTCCTGGACATGCTGTCAATCGTGGTGTACCTTGCATCTCCAGTCTGATCCCGGATCGACACGCTCATCCTCTTGCCGAGCAGCAAGACGTATTCAGGTAGTGATCGTGCGCCTCTCTTCGCCCACTCCGAAGACTTGCCCTGCTCCAGAAGCTCGAATCCCTTCAGCGCAGGAGGCTGCCATTTAGGGACCTTCGTTCTGCGAACACGCACTATCGGATGGAAGCTCTCTTCGGTAGTAGCAGTCGTGCTATCTCCTGGATCCCGATTATAGCCACCAGGAGTGCGGACAACTATTCCGAGCAGGCGGAACAGTCCACCAGTAATGCCGCTGAAATTATCAACGATCTTACCGCATCCCCAGCCATTGCTGATGCGGATGGAAGCGAGGGCCTGGCTATGTTCCTGAATCAGAGCATCAATGGCTGTCTTTTCGAACGTGAGCATTTGAGAAACGTTGTCGGCCTGGCTGATGTTAGTGCTGTTCGAATGCTGTATCGAGATTACTTACCATCCATGCGAAGGTATTGTAACCGAGTTCTGCGCCGCTGGTGTCTCGAGGATTACCTGCCTGGCCACCGACATCACTGTGCACACCTGGAAACCAGCACTGCTCTAGTTTGATCGCTGGAGCATCATGAGTGGCATGCCAGAGCGTGGGTGGAAAGGTCAAGCGTTTCTCATCGATGGCCAAAGCTTGAAATGCGTAGTCGACGTCTATGCCATCGTTTAGTATGGTGTCTTGATTGAAGGACAAGCAGACTCACTGCTCGAGATCTTGGTGTCGTGGAATGCGTATTGTTTGTTGAGCGAGATACCAATGGTGGTCAACCAGTGTACGACAGGCCATTCCGGAATGCCCTGGCCATGTTAGCCTTGTCCACATCACGACAGGATGGCATACATACCAACGCCCCGACCGTCTCCCACACACCAATCGCCTTGATCCGCGGAGTCTTCAAACATAGCCTGTCTTTGTTCTCGCGATACCACGACGACTCCTTGAATGACCTGCCGCCGGTATTTTTCCGGTACGCTCTCCACATCTCCGGGAAGTGGGACATATTGGTACTCGATAAAACGCCAATATTCGAGACCAGTCCGGCCACTGAGCGTACGGTGAACGCACCTCGCGAGTAGCCGAAGAAGAACAACTCATCTCCAGGTTGGTAATTGTTGGAGATGAAGTCGTAGATTTGCGTGACATCAGCATCGAGGCCCCATCCTATGCCGCCTGAGATGACTTTAGCGAGGCCGACAGAGGTGGATCGGAGCATTTACCAGCGATGGCCTTTTGGAACGGAAGATCTCCACTGCCTACACCTGAGTGATAAGACACGATTTGCTTGATAATCCTGCCTTGATCGTCCAGTCCATTTGGTGATATCGCTCGAGCCAATGTGGCAACATTTGAAGGCACGGAGTTGTCTCCTAGGTCAGAGGCAAGCCAGGTTCCGTCTGCGCAGAGAATGATACGTTTGTGCGGTGATAATTGAGCCATGAGGGGTTGTGATGACGAAAGGGATGAAAGTTGGTTGCGGCCAAGGCGTTGGAAGGTGGAAACGGCTTTTGTAAGTACCTTATGCTAGCTTGTACTTGCCCGAGGTGACGATCTATCACATTGGCACTTTCGTTGCATGCGTGACCATCGGACCACAGCTGAGAGGTAACAGATACCCAGCAGCGGGAATCTTGAGAGCTTGCGCGCGTGGAGAAAAGGTGTTTGTCCTCACCGGCGCATCCAGATTCGAAGTAAGCGGGCAGGATGGGGAGCCGGGTCCCTCGACCATGATGTCTGACGAGCGAGATCAACACGACGGGGCCGACTTCGATGCACTGAGAAGAACTCCGACTGCTCGCACACGCCCATGGCAGAGATGCTCTGTGTGTGTGGAAGTGATCTCTTCGCAGTACCTCGTCGAAAAGGGCGTTCGCAGGAGCTAAGGTATGCCCAAGAGCTCGACTTCCCTGTTCTTTCGAGTCCGGAGCTGTCTCCGCTTCCATCATACGACCATACGCACACGCCACCTCTGCTGCGATCACATGTTGACCTCCGTCGTTAAACGTCCCAATGACCGAATTCCGCCGGCTGATGCCACCCTCACGACTGCATGTTCCACTTAATAAGAGGGTAAGACTCCCATACAGCATGGAAATGGACGAATCGTCGGCGGTGCATCACGCGTGAATGGCAGCACGTCAGCCCATGTCAGATGAAGCCAAACGAAGGTGAAATGCAGGTCAGATGGAGGTAAAGGCCAGACCAGTCAGATAAAGTTCAGATGGAGGTCTCTCAAGAAGGATGCGAAAAACTCGGTGTATTCTTGATAAGACACAGCAGCCTCCATGGACAACTCAGACACAAGATCAGCATGCAATAGATGACAGCCTCTGCGAGTTGTGCCTTCAGTGGCTCTGCAGCTCACTCGCACGCGGCTTTTGCGGATATATTTGCTAGCTGTGCGCGTCGTAGAGGGAGGTGGCATGGTCTTGTTTGTTGGTTTGGCGCAAGTGAACGCAGCCAGCCTGCCCAACAACGACTGGCACATCCAGTCATTGGTCTCCAAACCCTCGAGATATACTTGAAACCTACGAAGGCCGCCCCAGATGAGATCAAGGCGACACAGCAGTACTGTGGATGACACAGGGGGTTCGTAGACGAAAGCATCCCCAGCGATGTCGCCGTTCAACAACACAGGACGCAGCTGACGTGCGCACTTTCTCATCTATCGGACAATCGTCTCATCTTCCAAGATCACAAGGAAGCCCTCTCCACCGGCTGCGGCCTCAGTATACTCTGCTGTGTCATGACAGCTATCATCTTCCCATCCTTGTCGAACAGGCGACCCTCACTGTACGTCCTCCCATCACTACCATGTATCACCTTCATTTCTTTGAAGTTCCACTCGACCATGTCCACCTCGTTGCTCATGACTCTCAACGCAAAGTCCAAAGAAGAGCACGCACCAGCCTCGAGCAGGGACATCTTCGAGTGCGTCAGTGGGAGGAAGGACAGTGCTCCATCCATGTAAAAAGCCAACGCCCCGAGGTGATCACTTTCAGGACCCAAAGGATGACGACTTCTCACCCACTGCGACGTGGTCTTTGATGTGAGGGGCCGCTCGTCTTGACTCGTCGGTCCTTTGACCAGCCCGGCCAGTGTCTCCGACATCATCGAGCTTGGAGGATTCCTAATCTCAAGAAACTGATCGGCGGCTCTGAAGGAATCGTCGTAGATCGCTACGATCTTGGCCGTCGTCTTCCCTTCTCGCAGCATTCGTTCAGCCTTTTCCTTGGGCGTCGCGCATTCTTCCGGGCTATGAGAAGCTCCCTCTGGTATAGAGGTGAAGTCGAGCAAGGTGGCAGGTTCCTGGACTTGAAAGTCGGCGAGAAAGGTCACGGTGCCGCGGATAGTTCCGTTATCCAGCTTCTGGCTGACCTCGACGAGTCTTGTAGCAAAAGTTCTGGTGTCTCTCGTGCGGGTGATCTTGCAGAAGATCTTTCGGTCGCAGAGAGTTGGACCCAGGTAGTGTCCGAGGACGGAGTAGATGTGATAGCCGGGTTTGACTGTTTGATATGCCGCGTTGACGCCTACTCCGAGAGCACAGCCACCATATGCAATGTTGGCAGCATTGCCTAGTAGTATCGGCAGGGAGGTTGACGCGTAGACGTTCTCGGAGAGGCGATCGACAGCGTTCTGCTCTGCTATGTTCGATGCCGGCATGATTGGCGAAGGTTTGATGACAGACTGGAGGCAATGATCGGCGGTCTGGCCATTCACCAATGTCGTGAGAATTGCCGTTCAAAGGCCTTCTTGCTCATGGAGAGATTTAAAGATGTGCTTCCTGTAAACATGCCGCCGGACTGGCTGGCGGTTTGCCGAGGTAGGGCGCATCTCGGCGGTGGATGTAACTAAGAGTGAGTGTGTAGAATGTGAAACTCGGCCGTCGCAGATACCCAACATCAGCATATACAGGTATGAAGCAGCTGTCCTTGGCCGCCTCACTCTGATCACTCGGCCTGTCGTCGATGCCCAAGTTCGTTATCCTGAGTATGCACCCTTGACAAGTCTCTCGTAGCCGAGACTGCCTGTCCTGGCGATGAAATCTGACAGACCACTATGCTGCTTGTCCTCTGTCGTGACGTGTCGCTGTAGGCTGGCCATGTACAGCAGCATAATAGCTACGTCGCTAGGCTAACATCCCTGCACCGATCCCTCCTTCCACAGACTCGGTTCTCGCTGCCAGGGAGCGCAAATATCGTTCTGCTCCGGCTCTACGCGTAACTTTGATACCGGCTACTACGCCTGGCGTGGCTCTCAAGTCTAGAACTCACAACGAGCCACCAACCTTTGAGACACTACCGAGATAGCTTAACGACGACCCGTCTCCTTTGCTCGCCCGAACCGCCACCCAGCCACCTCGAAATTGTTCCCGCCCAGAACAGCAATCAAATCCGGACTGTCTCGAATTGCGAATCTCTTCTCAACGTGGTGTGATCAACGTGGGCGGAAGGCGTAGCGCAGAATTTTCGAATAGCTCATCTCAAGCACGATCGGCCGCAGACGATTGGAGATTTCTCGAGTATCACGCATGCCAGCCAGATGAGGACGACAAGATGAGATGCTATCGTTGTTGCCGCATTTCTGTGGAGGCGATGGCTTCCCCGCTGAAGGAATTGCCGCGCGTTCCTGCATACGGTACCTGGCTAAAGGCGGCTCCGCCGAAGCAACCGCAGAACCGTGTCCACCACGACCGCAGATCTTGTGTGCCGCTGGACGAGGACAAAGTGGCCAAGCAAGACCAACCCGAATGATGAGCATTTTGGACAGCGTTGAGAGGTTTGCCTGAACGATGAGCGCGTGTTCAGCTCACGATCAGTGGTGCCAACCGCGCCACTCATCAACGAGGCGCTCGTTCGGCTGAGCGAGATTTGCCCTCTGGTTGGATGAACGCACTGTTGACGGTCCTGGTCTCGGACTTGGCCGATTTGCAACATCGTGCGCCCTGCTGTCATTCTATCCTCGATCAAACGATTGATCACAGAAGTGGTCCTTTTTATGAGGCCCCCACAGGAAAAAGCATCAAGCTTTGAATGGAATTGGGGGGAATGCTTGGATTCCGAATATAACAATGCCAGAATCTAGTACCGGTAGCCGTTGAGGGTTCCACGCCAATCCCACGATGGACCGCGGTGCGAGATGTCTGCGTGGCTGCGACTCTACCGCGTCGGGCTGATCTGGATCAAGGCAACCGTCGTCCCTGGATTCGCTTGTGTCCGAACCGCCAATTGACGGTGTTCGTGCCGTGTTGGTGGCGATCGGCTGACGACCTCACTGGCGGAGCAAGCGTGGTGAGGCTCTAGATCCAAGTTTAACGGTGTTCCAGATTGCACCCAACGGTAACCGATGCTAGCTAACCACGTTTCTCAGGAGACTAGTCTGATGCTGTGATTCGCATTGAGGTATAATAAGATGAATACCTCCACGCATCCTGCTTCTTTCTTCTTCCATCCTCCACCACCACACCGTCGTTCAAGCACACACACCCACACGAACACACCCACACTCGTTTACCAACACCAACACCAACCAAATCAAAATGCAGTTCTCCATCATCGCTCTCGGCCTTGCTGCCGTTGCCTCTGCTGCCGTCGCTCCTGCCTACGAGGCCCCAGCCTACGTCGCCCCATCTCCACCAACCTACGCCTCTGCTGTCCCAGCCAGCTACGCTTCCGCACCACCTGCGTACGCTTCTCACCCGGCTGCCTACCCTGCGCACCCCGCTGTCAACGGCACCGCACCTGCATATGGTTCTGGCAAGACGAACGGGACTACCCCTGTTGGCGGTAACGGATCTGCTCCAGGTGTTGGTGGTGCTTCTTCGGGCGCAGGACAAGCCGGAGGAGCGAACGGAGGAGCGAACGGAGCCAAGCCAGCCGGCACTGAGGGCGGGGCAAAGCCCGGTTCGTCCACCCCTGCCGTCTACACTGGCAGTGCCGCCATTCTCTCCAGCGGTGCATTCGCCGGCGCTGCCGGCCTCGTCGCTTTCTTCTTGTAGAGAAGTGATGATGTCTGGATGGAGGAGGAAGGTTGGATTGGAGGATGGCTGATGGATGATGGAGGTTGGATGTGAAGGATGGACGATGGATGATGTTCAAGGTTGGGGAAGTTGAGGACCGGCTTGGGCTTTGTATATACCCCGGCGATGTGTGCGCCCTAATGTTAATACTTGGTGCGCTTCGCTGCGCATCCCATCTACGTCGTCTTCTCGTTGTGCTTTGCATTCTCACCTCGTCCGGAAATTGCTCTCCAGAGCAAGACATGGTTTTGTGCGCATAGGAAGGAGTCCGTTAGCGTGGTGTGTGTAGGTGCCGGGGAAGCGATCCTAGAGATAGGCTGCTCTCGTCTCGAGAACAAGACGTAATTTGGTATGTATAAGATAGATCTCGTTAGCATAGTATAAAAACGGCGAGCGGAAGCGATCCTGGAGAAAGACGGGAGTCGTCTCGAGGACTAGCACTAGTTTTGTGCCTATAGTATGGACTCAGTCTCCATTAGCGCAGAGTTTTGGAAAGTTGCGGAAGCGAGCCTAGAGAAGAGTGGGATCCGTCTCGGAAGCAAGACATAATGTCCCGTGCATAAGATAAGGTCTGTTGGCATGGCGTGTGTTCGAGATGCGGACGCGACACTCCCCACATACTTGCCTTGCCTCAAACGCCGGCTTTGAGATTCGAGGTCGTTGTTGCTCGGCTTCCTTGCTCAGCTTGTTCCTTGCTCTTGCTTCCTTTGTTCCCGTCACGCAACCGACAGCCGCCGCCGCTTGAGAAGAGAGTCGTGTCTCTCGCCGTCGGCGATCGTGGTGAAGCTTTAGCAGAAGAAAGAAAGCCTGTCGGCATAAGACTTGGGCTTGAAGAAAACGAGGACAAGGGAAGTGATGTCTTGGTCTGTTGGGCGATGAGGAAAAAGCTAAGTGCGAAGCAAACCGAGCACTCGGCTAAAGACCGCCGTGGCAGAAGATAGATTCCTCTGGTGTTTAAAATACCTCCCGCTAAGCTGCTTCGCACCTTCCCATTCCTCATGACCAACACTAGCTCCGCAGACACAAGATAGCTAGCTCTGGGAAAGCGATTGATCCTATACTAACAGCATCACAATGAGCAGCTTGGCCGTCTGGCAAGCGATCGAGAGAGCTCCCACAACTAAATGAACCGAAGGCTAGAGTAAAGAAACTTCTCCTGGCATATCTACCGATGTGCCAACAGCTCTGCAAACATAAAATGGCTCTGCGATAGCGATCAAGTCTATACCAACGGCGTCGCAATAAGCAGCTTGGCCATGCAGACTGCAATCGAGAGCTCCCGCAAGTGGACAGATCCTGCCTTGAGGGAAAGCTAACGCAGATTCACTTTACACTGCCCGAAAAGCCTACCTCTCTGCAGATAAACCGCTCTACGACAGCGATTTCCGTCATACCAATGGGAAAGCGATGAGAGGCATAGTTATCAACGAGCAGATGAAAGAGAGTAATCACAAGTGAACTTCTCCTTCATCAAGGGAACGGCCGACATTGCTCAAGCGGCAGTAGGAATGCTAGGCAGTCGGACACTGCCGTTAACGTCCGATTTAAGGTCACGACACCCGAAGTGAATGAGTTGACAAGGCCTAGAATCGATCGCTACGTCCATAAAGGGCAACAAATTGCGACTCCACGCTGTCCCGCAGAGTCTTTAGTTGGACAGCCTCCATTCGCATCCTTTCGGTATATAGTACGTTCGTCAGCAAAATGGACAGTCCTATAGAGAGGCACAAGCTATTATGCAACGGGATTGGTGGAAGATGTGCCTCTTTGTAGACGTCAGGGATTGAGGGATTGTGTAACGCGAGAATGTATCGACAAGCGACGAGAGACCTCGGCTGGGTCCAATTTCTGGTGGATAATGTGAGAAGCCATCTCCTGTCTTCTCTTCTTCGCTAACTGCTCGCAGCGACGACCAACGTGATTTGATCCAATGACATGGTATCTGTGTCGAGCTCTGGAGTCTTCTCTTTTCATGTTCTTCTTACTTTCCTGACTCGACATCTCTGCCACCCTCTCGTATCTTTACCTTACGCCTCCTGTACCCTAGTCCCCTCGGCCTCTGATTGGGTTTGCAAGGAAGTTACTTCGATGCTTTCGCACGCTGCCATCTGCACGCGAAGCCTAGACATCGTGGCTCGAAGTTGCACGCCAGGTCCGATGCCTCGATCCCAACTTTGAGCAGTGCCCCATGCCAAGCTTGCCGCGGACTTAAGTACCATATTTGGAAGCACCCTGTCCGCTGTTCCTTGTTCGGGCTCCAATCGATGAGGGGAACCTCGACGTTTGCAAGGATTGCGGGACACGACGAGTACTGTTGCAAAGTTAGCAATGTACAGCTTGCTTGCAGTCTAGAAGGTTGAATCAGATACCGACGCCTCTTTACATAGACAGCGAGCTGAAGAAGACATCGAGCGTCGACCCTCTGTAAGTGTAGTTCTAATGCTCTTCGATGAGTAATACCAAGGTAGACCGGCGATTCCTTACCCCGCCTGTACAATGTATTCCGGCTGTAAAATGTCCCTTAATGTAACTAGGGTTAGCAATCGTCCCTTGTTCAAACCCGACAAGAGACATGGTCCATACTATCGAGCTAGGGACACCATCGGGATGAAAATGGCGCTCCAACCCCGAGCTGTATGTATGCAACGGGACTATATATCTCTGTAACTCCCTCTTCCTGTTTGTACTTTTATTTCAACGATCCAACGTCCACATCCTCTTTGCCAACGTCCAACAGCCAGCAACAATGAATATCTTCCATCTCACGGTGCTTCTTAGCATGGCTGCCGCTGCTGCTCTTCCAGATGGAGACGAACCTCCTTATTGCCAGGTAGGTAACTGCACTTCCTCCTCTGGCCGATTCCTTCGATGAATCACACTAAGTTAATAACAGGCAAGCTGCTACGCTGGAGCCCCAGGTCAGCCCCTTCGATGTACTGCTTTCAACTGTCATGTCTATCCTTGCGCTGTACGTTGCAGTCCACGTTGGTATGAAGCATCTTCGACGACCTCTGCTAACTGTCAGTGATGCTGTAGGGCTTGACATGCGGCTACGGGGGCACGAAATGTCAGCCGCGTCCCGACGGTGGGGCGGATTGCGAATAGTCTCTCTGAGGGTGTCGTTCTGTCCATGTTTTCGGCATGATCTGGGCTGGTGTGAAGGAAGCAAGGTCTCGAGGAGACTTTGTGTATTGCTGGGGAACGAGTTGTTCGAAAGTATTACCAGGCTATAACTGGGCTGGTCGATGAGGAATATCGGCACCATCTGCCTTCGTCTCACCTTCCACTGTTGTTGCACTGTCCGCCGTCTTCTCACCTCCTTGATCTCCTTCCTGCTCGCGATCTTCGACCTCCACTCTCGTCCACCACTCCCTCCGTTCCATCCTCGGCTTGTGCGCTGGGCTGCTCTTCCGCAACAACCTCCCGCTAATCGACATAAGTCTTATGCTCTTGCGACACTTGCTCAACTCCCTGCGTCTCTGCTGCCTTCTTGCGCCCTGCGCTCTCCGCCTTGCGCTTCAACCACCACGTATGCGCTGTGCTAGTACCCTTCTTGTTGTCTGCCATATTCACGTCCACTTGTCCTCGTCGCCGACTGAGCAATGCCGGGACTAACTGCGTTCGCTGGACCGGCTTTACTGCCCTTGCGATCGACTCGCCGTTGGCTCCCCCTTCATCTGCTTATCGATTATCTCGAATGCTCTCTGCCGAGACTCCACCGTTACCGGACGAGGAACTGGCTTGCCCTTGCTCCTGAACAGACAAACGCAGCTCCGCCTGGATCTCGTCTAATGCCCGTTACAAGGTCTAATACCTCTCTTCCTCGCCTAACGCGCAAGAACAAGCTGCGCTAGACACGCTAGACCACTTAGCATCTTAGCTAGACTGAGCTAAGCCGATCCCGTAGCGTCTAGACTGTCGTACACTGTTGCAGAGTGTCTAAGACTATCGTAATATTATCGTAATACTGTCGTAAGATAGTCGCAGACTATCGCAATACTATATACGACTAAACTACGATAGTCTTAATACAGTCTGCGACTATCTTAAGACTGTCTGCGACTGTATTACGACTATATCAGGACTTTTAAGACTGTCTGCGACTGTATTACATGCGCATAGAATCTTCGACTAACGCCGATACGATTCCGCGCTAGTTCTAATTAGGTAAAAGATCGTCGACTAACGCCGACTAACGCCCAACGCCTTCCGGAATTTAGCTTATTTTTAACAGTCTGCGACTATCTTACGACTATATTAAGACTCTCGAGACTGTCTGCGACTATCTTATAACTATATCGAGACTCTCGAGACTGTCTGCGACTATCTTATAACTATATCGAGACTCTCGAGACTGTCTGCGACTATCTTACAACTATATCGAGACTCTCGAAACTGTCTGCGACTATATAGAGATTCTCGAGATTTTTGCGACTGTCTTGCGAGTATCTTGCGGCTACATCACGACTGTCTAAAGACTATCGCGACTCTCAAGATTCTCGAGACTATATTGCGACTATCTTGCGATTCTCTTGCGACTGTCTCGCGACTATATTACGACTGTCTTAAGACTCTTAAAAATCTCGAGAGTCTCGAGACTATCTTGCAACTATATTGCGACTATATTGCGACTGTCTTACAACTATCGCAGACTGTCGTAGATAATCTCGAGATTCTTAAGAGTCTCGGAACAGTCGCAAGATAGTCTCGAGTGTTGTAAGACAGTCTTTAGATTGTCTGCGATATTTGTAAGATTGTCGGCGATAGTCGTAAGATTATCTGCGATAGTTGTAGGATTGTCTGCGATAGTTGTAGGATTGTCTGCGACAGTATTGCGACAGTATTGCGACAGTCTACAACTTCTGCTTTCCTTCGCTTTAACGCTAGCTTGCTAACGGAGTTGGCAAAGCTTCTTCTTGCACCGAGCTATACCGTTTACTATTTCGACATCCTCCTCGTCCGAATTCGCTTTAGAGGAACTCTTAGCCGCAGCCTCGCCGCTGTTCTTATTTACCGCCGCCCTATCCATTGCCTTATCTTAGAGTTAAGAGGATCTCTTAACTTCAGCTTCTGTCGCTTTGCTTCAGACTTTAACTGCTGGAGCATCTGCATCGCCGCTGGGCAAATCCGCAACACCAGCATCAACACCTCCATCCGCAGCTCGCGCCGCAGCTCGACGCTCCACTTTTTTGTTCAGCCTCCGTTTGCTCCTCAGATGCCGTCTCTCTTTTCCGCGCACCTCGGGCCAGCGATCTTCGCCAAAAGCATCCGCCACCCTACAGCACATAGCGGAAACTCTTTCTCTCTTGATCAGTCAGATTCGCCCAAGTTTCGGAATCATCATCGGCGGTGACCGCATCCTCTGGCCGTCCATACAGCCGATCCCTTCTCTTGTTCACCCAGGTGTAGTACACTGCTAGTATGCCCACCAGTGCAACGCCACCCGAGCAGCAGATGACCAACACAACCCTCGCAAGATAGTAAACCGGCTTGTCTTGAGGTCTCAGCGCGTACGGGCCGATGATCCCGCCGGTAGCAATAGCCGCGCTCAGCAGCACAGAACAAACGGAGCGCTTGGTGTGCCCTCCAACGTTGGCGGCTAGCCATTGGTAGAGGATACTGTTCATGACCTAAGATGGTGCCCGAGAGTTAGCACGACTTGGCTTGAAAAGAAATATGTCATTCCGGCAGCCCTCGACCTACCGAGGAGAATTGATGGAACCACAGGCCCACCAGCTGTGCGGCGTGATTCTCGCGAGGCATAAAGGCCAGCAAGCATGCGCCTAGCAAAGAAGGGAATAACGCAAGCATGGTCGCTTGGAACCTCGAGACCAGCTTGTAGCGAATCAACGACATGACGCCCGGTATAATGAAAAGGGCAATCGCGCCGCCGGGCATGTTAAGTAATGCTGCTTTCTTGGAGCTGTAGCCAAATCCGCGGATCATGGCCGTGCCATATGCGCCGACGATGGTGCCCATGGTGAGGAGAGTCACGACCGTCATCACCAGAAGCCAGACTTGAGGGTCCAGAAAGACTGCTTTCAGCTGTGACATCTCAAAGCGAGGATTAGCGATTCCCGTCTTGTTAACCGACACGTGTTGGAGAATGGTCTTTCTCTCTGGCTTGGTCAGGAAGCGAGCGTTCATGGGAGTGTCCGGCAGGAAGATGACGGCCAACACGCCAACCAGAGCGCTCACAAGTCCCACAGTAAGGTACATGATGCCTAGATGTCGTTAGCCACGGCAATGACATATCAAAGACCACCAGAACGTACGCCACGACGCCATCGAGGAGCTCTCCAGACTCTGAAATCCGTAGGAAATAGCTCCACCGGCGATGATACTTGGCCCAATGCTTGACACCCAGAAAGCGAACCTCAACGCCTGCTCGTCTTTTCGGTAATATTGGCTTGATAGCAGTATCAAGGAGGGAACCATGGATGCGTCAGAAGCCCCCAGGAACAAGCGAGTCGTCAATAGACCACCGTAGCCTTGAACGGCGGCGGTACATGCACTAAACTGTCGGATCGTTAGAAAAGTAGCGAAGCGGGAATGCTAGACCGACCAAGCCGTTGCATATCTATCAATGGTCAGCCTCTTTATGTAGATGATCAGTTACCACACCACATACCATCATAGCGCCAACCCACTTCCCGATCGGCAACTTGTTCAAGGCGAACGGTATGACCAAAGTCATGGCCAAGTAGGACCAGTAAATCGCCGAGACGCAATTGTTCATCTCGTATCCGCGAAGGTGGATGTCCTCCGGAAGACCCATAACGATGGCGTATCCCATGAGATATTTGTCTGACGGCCATCCGTTAGTGACGCTCGCAAATGGCCGAGACTAGCATACTCACCCATGAAGTGGAAGAAAAAGAGGAACCACATTATTGGGAGGATGTGTCTGTCAATCTTCCGACGAAGACGTCGCAGACCGTCCTCCGTTGGGACCTCTGTTGTGGACTCAAGCCCATCGCCATGGAGAAAGTCGTATGCTTTATCGAGGGAGGCTCTCCTTTGGCGGCCACGGTGCACTTCTTCGGCCGAATCGCTCGATGCGGTGAAAGCAGGTCTAGCCTTTTCGTCGTAGTGAGGTGCCTCGACGGACCGTTGTGATGTCTTGCCTCTGATGGTCGGCATGGTGTGATGGCTAGATAATGTCGACTGTGATGGAAATAATGAAAGGGCCACCTTTGCGAAGAAAGTGACCCACTGCGAGCAGATCTGGTTATAGATCCATGTGAGGCGAATCTACTGGCCACATCCTGTATGCAGTTACGGCCAGAGACTCCAATTGGAAGACAATGCACGATGGGCTCATTACGCATGTTGGCATATGCAACGAATCCATGCCTCTCCAACTCCGGCGGTGTGCGACCGAGTTTCACCGTCTCGTGGGCGAAAGTGGCCTCGTAGTCGATGGATGTGCTGTGAATGCTGACCGCTACGGCTCGCTGCCATGTAAGCCAGAGGCTCCTCCATCATGAATATGCGCTTCTTCGAGGCCCTTGTGCGCTGCATTAGTGAGACATCGTCATTGGCGCCTGGTGCGGCGGCCTTCGTCGGAGGCGCAACTAAGTCCATGAAAGAGATGCCTGTTCCTGGTAAGTGAGCTGGCGATTGATGAGCAGGGCCGCCGCACATTTGCGGTGACTTGAGTCATGGGTCATAGCGTTATGCTCAGCACATTGCTCAAGACTTGGTCCGTTTGACCTCCAATGGTTTGTGCCGTCGAGTCTGACGCAGCGCGAACTCATGTGATGATGGTGCTAGGCCGCATTTAGTGAGAATGGTGAACAAGTTGGGCCTGCTGGGAGAGCAAAGATGCAGACGATACTAAGGCACAACCTTGAACCACCAGCAATGACTAATCAGCCGAATCATCTTCCCAGTTGCACGTCTTGTCGTACTTGCAATGCAATGCTTACGGGGACGAGTTCTGGCCAAGACGTGTGTACTGTGCTTTTGCGAATCTTTGTCAACTCGCTCCATGATCTGATAACATCTGCTAATAAGTAAGCGTGATATGTTAGGCCTGTTAGCAGCGCACCGCAAATACGTCTCATGGTGCCAATGGCCTCACCATCCCCTCGCCTCGCTCGCTCCTCCTCATTTACCAACATACAGCTCCACACAATCCATATCGCTGATCTCCGTGCTGCGCACCATAGCCTTGGGATCCAATTGATCGCCGTCGAACTCCAACCGCACGTCCGCATCGTCGGGGAGTTGGAAAGATCTCTTGGACGCCATGATGATTTTCTGGAAGAGGGTGGTCTGTTCGTCATTGTCAGCAAAAAACCTTTCGCGTCCAAAAACAAGTACGAGGGACAAGGTAGTACTCACCGGCGTAACTTTCAACCTGAAGTCTCTCTTCCCCTTCGCCTTGACCATCAACTTGATATACTCTTCTTGCTTTTCCTCCTGTCCTGCCGTCTCTTGTTCGTCGTCTCCCTCGGGCAGTTCGCCCATTCGCTCCTTCCTCTCCCTCTCCTTCTCATCCTGAATCTGCTTAAACCACGCCTCATCCATGACTTCCACATGAACCTGCCCTGGCTCCTGCTGCTCGACTTCCGCTCCCGCCTTTCCCGTTCCCGCAGTGTGATTGGGATCCTTGTCGCCCCAGCTCGCATTTCCCTCCGCGTCGATCACCAGTCCGAAACGGCGACATGTCGTTGAGTCCCAGAGTCTTCGACCGCAGAATGTGAGAAAGCAATGATCGGGGAGGTGCCAGCGTTTGCAGTAGGCTTCTCGCACGGCGCCAAGGGTTTGGCTGATACGGCGGCGGATCAAAATGACGCCTTCGCTCATGGGGGAGGTTACTAGGATGGAGATGATGGGGTCGGCGTGATCTGGTGTTGGCGTGGATGTGGAGGAGGCGGTCGGCAATTCGGAGGTGGTGGGTGTTGAGGTGCGTTGATCTTGCGGAGGTTTGGTGGCTGCTGCGAGCTTGCGCTGGGCGGCTGCTGCACGGGCGTTGCGCGTGAGTGCAGCGATTTCCGGGTCGGAGTCTTCGTCTTCTGGAGGTGGGGAGGGTCGTCGGATGGAAGTCGTCGCTGTGATTTGTAGATCATCCTCGTCGTCGTCCGGAACAGGTCGTGTTTGTCTTGATTTTGCTGCGGGACTGCCATGCTCAAAAGCCTGCCTCGGCCGTCGAGGTGATCTCCTCACCGGCAGTGTTGCCTCCTCCTCCATTATTATCTCTCCATTGCCCGGCTCGTCCTCCTCATCAGAACTACCCAGGTCCACCACATTTGTCCCAGCCAAAGCTTTCCTCAACAACGCCTCGCCCTCCTTCCCCGAGATCCTCCTCTTCTTGAGAACACCCTCCTTCTTCACCCTCCCATCCTTCTCATCTCCATCGCCACTCTTCCTCTTCTCTTTATCCATTTTCTCCTTCTTGACCCTACGTTCCCGTCTCTCCTCGCTCTTCTCCCGCTTCTTGCGCTCTTCTCGCTCTTTGCGCTTCTTCTCCTGTGCTATTCGAGCGGACTGTACTGCGAGGAAGTCGGAGGAGTGGCTGAAGAGGTTGCGTGAAGAGTCCGAGGTCTCGTTCTTAGGTTGTGTCGGTGTGTCGTTGTCTGAGTCGGAGTGGATGGTGAAGTCGGTGTGTGATGCTGTTGGTGCGGTCGGAGGCGGCGCGGCGACTTTAAAGAACGACATTGTGAAGTCGCGAGGTCGTGGTCGAGGCAATGCGCTCAGAGCGTTTGTTCTTGCTGAGTCACAATGCCAGGCTCGATCTCAAGGCTCAGTTGTGCGCGTGGTGTGTTTGATTGTGCCCTCTTCTCACTTATTCGTAGTACAATATCAGTTCAGGTCCGATTCCCTCGCTCGTCAACGTGATCCAGCCCTCCACTGTTGTTGTCTTCCTATTCACAACACAAGCTGCACTTCCAGTGTTAAGTGAGTCGATTCGCTGCCAGAAGATGCGCTGGTCCCATTCGCAATAGCGCAGTGTATTTGACGATACTCGATACTCTCAGGATGGTAGATGAGAAGGTCAGGTGAGTGTTGTTCAAGACAAACAAGAAAAGTGACAGGTCATAAAGTGAAGTCCGAGAGTCGCGATGGCAGCGGGACGTGGATCGCGTCTGTGGGGGCCGAGAAACCTTAAACCCCGCTACCAAATGCGGAAGCTGCTCGGATATGTACCATGAGGTGATGATGGAGGGTCTTGATGATGGAGGTCTGGTACAATTCACTTGACTCCACTCTCGCCGTGCTGCGATCACATGCTAGTCAAACCAGGACAGTCGTGCTTTGATTTTCCTGCTCGAACTGCGACGGTGCATAATGAACAGCTCAGTGGTTTGAAGAGCAGAGTGGAATGCGACTCGAGAGATTTTGTATTAGGTAGCAGCACTCGTCTATCAACAAAATTATAAACAGACAACAAAAGCAGAAACAACCAATCCAACGCGGCAACTTTTGTGTAAAGACAGAATCCATGTGCTAAATCAGCACCAACTTTTCGCAGGCAGCCTCACCACTTCCTGCTCGAAATCTTCAAACATCGACAAGATCCCTCGCGCCCTTCTCGCTGCAAACATAGACCACCTCGTGGCGATCCGTGAAGCCATTGAACCTGGTCGCCGAGCATTTAGTGTACGCGCCCATCTCCTCAAAGTACAGCCAATCGCCGACGTCAACGACATCTTGAGCGAACCACTTCTCGGCAATACAGTCGATGCCGTCGCAAGTGGGACCCCAGATGGAGTAGGTGATGGCCTTCTTCGCGCGAGCTGGCAGAGTCGTGGAGGACATGTCCTCGGCTGACACATAGCCAGAGTCGAGGAGGTTGTCAGTCGAGGAGTGCATCCTGCTGTAGTTGAAGCCATCGGCGCGGCGCGCGGTGCGAAGGACGCGCGGGATCGGGTGCTGGTGGTCGAAGATGATGGAGGAGAAGTTGCCATAGACTCCATCGTTCATGTACAGCATGTAGCTGGTGTCCGTGTTGACGAGAGATTGCTTGTCCTGTACGGTGCGGCGCGCAATCACATTGCACGCAAGGGTGAAGGCTGAGGAAGTGTAGTAGCGACCTGGCTCGGCAATGATGCGGACGGATGGAGGGAAGAGATCGTTCACGGCTTCAGCGAGGACGGAGGCCATGTCGTCGAAAGTGTCCGAGATGAAGCCGCCGCCGCAATCAAGGGTGTGCAGAGTGAAGCCGAGTTCGGCCGCCTGGTCGAACACGGTGCGGGCATCGGTGACCGCTTGACGGAATGCGGAGGGATCGGAAGCGCCGGATCCAACGTGGAAAGCAACACCAACGACGTTCAGTTCAAGCTCCTTGGCCAGAGCAAGAAGCTCCTGGACATTATCCATGGAAGCTCCAAATTTCTGGCTCAAGCGACACAAACTAGCCGAGTCGTCCGTGAAGATGCGAAGAAAGAGCTCCGCCTCCGGGTAGATGTCCTTGATCTTGTAGAGCTCGTCCGTGTTGTCAAAAGTCATCTGCTTCACGCCCTGCTTGGAGGTGTAGCGGAGGTAGCTCTTGGTCTTGCACGGCTGAGCGTAGATGATCCTCGAGGTATCCACACCCATGCCCAAAACTTGTTCAATCTCAGTCTTGCTGGCGCAATCAAATCCTGCGCCCAGCTTCGCCAGCAATTTCAACACAGCCGGATCCGGGTTGCACTTCACCGCGTAATGGGGAGTCACGCGTGGGAGGTGCTTCTTCCAGCGCATGTGCTGGCGATAGACCTCTCCCAAGTCCGCGACAAAGAAGGCATCCTCTGCGCCGGCCTCGCACTCATGCGGGTCGACGTTGTCAATGTGTTTTTGCAACGCAGCACCAATCAATTCTTTTGCGCTTTTCTGTCCATCTTGGCAGTCCGTCCCATATTCGGAACCGGAAGAAGAGGTGTCGAAAGAGTCATTTTTCAATGACAATTCATGACACTCATGATATTCATTTTGGTTGAAGATGTTGATGGCGCTCGGTGTCATCGCCTTGCGGAAGGTGATGGTCTGGTAGGGTGGTGTATTCGGGGTGCTCGCGGCGGTCGTTAAGGTGGTTTGAAGGGTGCAAAGCCCAAACGAATGAGGCCTGCGTGGCGGTGCCCAGAGTCTTCTTCCCCAGGAGAGGGAAGAGCCCTGATAGAGCTCTTATGCGGCAGCTGAGGGATCGAGTCGAGCGAGGGGGTTTGGAGCAGGTCCAAGAGCAGCAGTTCAGCGGGTGTTGGTGCGGATGTGTCCAGGCGGAGGCTTGGAGTTGTTGATGTGGGAGCAGGGGCGTATGGATGCAATTTGATCACTGATGAGGTTGAAGGCCGAAGTGGCCGTGGTGGAGGTGCGCCTTTGTAGACCAAAGGCTAGTCGGTGGTTTGTAGGGACGCCAGTCTCGCGGTCTGCTGGAAGATGACTTGTCAGAGTGAATTGTCGCGATGATTTTCAGGTGCGTTGAGCAAAAAGTGGAGTCGCAGGTGATGGTAGGAGGTGGAGTGGCATATGAAGAGGAGGAGAAGAGTGAAGTGGTCGGAAGGGAAGAAATCTGCGTAGTGTGGCTCGGCGGTCTGAAAGTGGCCTGGCCTCGGATCGCGATGCTCGAGCGCTCTGCAAGGAAGGGGGATCGGCAAAAAACTTACGGCGAGATCAGGCGGACCGGAGGGCTGATGAAAGATCGGACACTCGGGGGGAATGCGATCGCAGGTGATATAGGTCGACAGGAGCGTGATTTTGTGGTATACGAGTTGGGTTGTTGTGGTGGACGAGGGAAAAAAAGGTTGGAGTTGCGCTGTTGCGGCAAATATTGCCAATGCTGCCCTGGTCATGTTCTTTTTCAGGAACACATGTCATCGTCGTCTTCACCCCCATCTGTTCCCCTCCTTCCCGTACGACCGACCGTACATACGGTATCAATACACCTCAGTTTCTCCACATCTCTCCATCCACCTCATCTGGTCATCACCAGACCGCTCATGCTCGTTAATCCCTCGTCTGCTATCGCTATCGCATCTCCAACCCGAAACACCTCAACACAGCCAACACAGCCTCGACCCTGAAGACCCTTGCGAAAAATGACGCAGACGGCCTCCAGAGCTTTCTCCTGGAAGACATTGTTACATCGCGTTGCCATTCTCGGCAGCGGCATGGCAAGCTGTTCAGAGAGGGGAGACAGAGCCCGCGTGATCTCAGACTTGTCGATCAAAGCAGGCCAATGACTGGTATCCACTGGAACCGGAGTGTGTATATCGCTCAGTCGATGCACCGCTCGCGAAGCAAGATGAGGATGTCCGGATTCACCCCAGCCGAGCTCCTCATCTGACCCAGATGAGCACCCATAGGCTCGGCCGTATGACTCTTTGTTTTGTGAACGCTTGTCACCGAGATACAGCATTGGGAGACGGTGACAGTCATGGATCGGGAATTGAGTGAGATTTGCACTGCTCTACTCCTCCCAAGTTGCGTGTTGATGTAAGGGCAGCAGAGGACTCTCGACGCCCACACGACGCTGACAACACTGTGCGATAATCTACTCGTAATGGCTCTTCTGCCTCTTCGTTGCTGGCTCTCTGAACTCCCAGTATTGGAATCGACTCGCGCCAGTCTTTCCATGCTCTGGCAGGACAGCCACTGCAACAGGGTCGCCATCTTCGACTTTAACCCGCAGGCACGGCCTCTTCTGTTTCAAGCAGAACTTGCACGCATATCCTCCGCCGTGCGTACCCCACCTGCCCTCACACTTGCGCGTGAACAGACAGACCACCAGGCAAGCATCACTCTGTCCGGCGGACCATCTCTCCCAGAGGAAGGGCGCTCCTCGCCCTTTCTCAATTAACATCTCCCAGAAGCTCTCCAAAGCGACCACATCATCAGGTGGAAGATCGATCTCTCCCAATATTTCATCCTTCTTCCCGACTTGACCTGCCACCAGCGGACGTAGAAGTCTGAAATCCAGGAGATCATCCTCTGGTTCCAAAGATGGTTCGCTGTCGGCTACTTCCCGGCGTCGCTTGCCCAAAGACGATGCACTCATGGGTCTCGGTATTTTCTCCTCCGTCTGCGCCATTGTCTGCTGCCTGCAGACTTGAAGCCCAGGCTGTCGTGGACCGGCGTGGAATCTCGCCAGCAGCTTCTCCGCTTGCTCTGCACCCTCGCCGTCGGCCAACTCGTCGTCCAGCTCATCGTCCGCAAGCTCATTAATCGACTCTATCATTCTGCGTCCAGCTGGCGTGCGAGCTTGCCGCTCGCGAGCTCCGGATCGAATTTGTTGTTCGCAGTCCGCTCGTGTTGGCGGCAGGTCTTCCTCTCGCATTGCTGCTTGCCGTGCAGTAGCACTTAGCGGTCTTGAACTTATCCGGCTTTTGGAGGCTGTCCTCTCCATCTGCGCTTCTTGTTCCTCCTCGCCTGGCTTGTCATTCTCCAGCTCATCGCTCGAATCCGTTGACACACGCCTGGCTCGCTCGCTCCGCCGCCGCTCGGCCGCTTCACGCCGGAAGTGCTCCAACTCCGCCAGGTCTGCTTCAATTCGAGCACGCTCCCTCCGCTGGCGCTCCTCTCGCCGTTCCTCCTCCTCGATCGCACTGGATATGGGTTGCATCATGTCCCGAACATTTCTCCACGCAGCGCTTGCGATCTCTTTTCCATCTCCCATTATCTCGATTCCCTTGTTGAATTTCTCAATCTCGATTGCCATCTGCTCCGCCATCCCTGCCGGCACTGGCACTCGACGTCCGCCTCTTGTGCGGATCTCGAAGGCGGGATCATCCATGGTGTTGATTGTGGTTGCGCTGTCGAAATGATTCGAGTCGGAGTTTCAGCGCTGTGCGTTTGCGGTTTGATTTTTTTTTTTCCAGATGCGAGGTGCCGTTTGTCCCTCGTCTGCAGCCTCCCGTTTTGTTTACATGTTTACATGTCAACCCGACCACGTGTTGGTTGCGCGTAAAACGAGCGGCGCACAAGCACGCCGACTACGAACCAATTTTTCTGTCCACCAGAATGCTCAGCGGTGGGTTCGTTTCATCACGAAGCTATTCTCGTCCTCTTGTGTTCTCTGTCTTTGTTACTGCATTGCCACAAATGGCTAGAAGCCGAGCTGTGTGTTGAAATATTTTTAGTTCCTTCACGTTCCTCACGCAGCCCAAACTTCTCGTGTGAACGGAGCCCTGGACTGTACCACAAAAGATCTCGTATCAGTGTGGATCCGCCAGACCCTCCGTCGAAATGTGAGCCTTCCTTCACCCAACACGACGCACTGCTTGCGCATGATACTGACCACCGTGGCGTAGCTGATTGGGACGCCGAGATGGCGGCCGAAGGAAAGCCACTGGTCATTCTCATGAAACAGCCCGCAGCGGCGAACAGCATGCTTAAGGTCCACAAAGACAGAAAGAATGCAAACTCTGGAATCATCAGTCCCACTGCCGCTGCAACAAATCAGGTTCAGAAACAGACGAAGTCGCTCCTTGGCCCAGGTATGACTGCACCGACCGAACCACTGGCGATGAGAGCCTGGAAGCGGACGAAGTCGTCGCACCCAGCGGCTGATACCTCTCTCGGGCCAAACTTACCGACTGGGCCAAAGGCGATGAGACGGATGAGCGCAGCGGCGCAGAAAATGTCGCAGGGTAGGAAGGCTGGGGATGGTCACCACGCATCACGGCCGGCTGAGCGCAAGGAGATGGCAGGGTCAAACTACGAGGACAGGGTGCGGTTGTACAAAGGCTCCCAGAAGCTGAAGGCTTTGCAAGAGGCGGCGGAGAGTGCTAAGATTGAGGCTTCAGCTCAGGGAGATGCTCGTGGGGAAGACGACGCTCGGATGGTCCAGGAGAGCGACGGCATGATGGCTGTCGTTGAGCCGGAGTAGAGATATGACTGAGACTTCCTGATCTCATGGCAGAAAAGCCATTGACCAGTCTGACCAGTCTACCGAAGTGCTGTAAGTCTGATAGTACACAGTCGGTGTACTCACAACACAAGCTGAGGTCTCCTTCTTTCTATTTCACACAAACACACTCTTCTCTGTCCTGTCATAACTCTCCGCCCGCATGGAAACCTCCTTCAAACCACGGTCCTTGTCCTCGTCAGAACGTCAATCCCGCAATATTGCAGCTTGCCTTCGCATGAACCTCGATTCACCTTCGTGTCAAGAGGTCAACCCTCAAATGGCGTAAGCCACAAGATCATTATCATGCTCCGATATGTCCTCAAACGATCGTTGTGCTCGGTCTCGACCTGCCGGCTGCCCCATTTCATTCATCCCAAGCGACCGACACCGCATCCTACATCGGATCGCGCTCGATGCGCATCTCCTTGCACCTCTGACACCGCTTCATCTTGAAGCACGTCGATCCCAGGCTCTTGACTCCAAGCGGCATCTCCTCACCATCCGGAAAGATATTGACGAGCAAGTTCCACAGCACCTCCTCACGACGCTCCTCTTTCGGATTCGGTAGCTTTCCACACAAGCACAAGATCCCTCTGAAGGAGTGCTTCCAAGCATCGTTCTCTTCGAGCTCATTCGTCTGATACGGCAACTTCAGGCTTTCGGCTCCATACATATGCTTCATCGAATAGCGTTGTGTGGCGCGCACCTCTCCATCCTCTGAGATATTGACGTTCAACTCGACGCTCGTGACACGCTCCTTGGTCTCGCAGTACGTTCGCACCCAGATTGTGTCTATGCGGTACGTGACTCGGCGAAGAAGGCCGAAATTTCTGTTCGAGGGTTGCTTCATGCTGCGCAACTCGGAGAGCTTGTTCGTGATCGAAAAGTCATGGCCGCCGTAGTACATTGCCGTCACGATGTTGTGAATGAAGCGACATGTGGACATGATCGCAGGCCTGTGGTCGAGCCGAAGGGGAAAAGTAGGGTGTGTGTGGATGTCACCGTTGAGTGGGGATAGTTTGATGCTGATGGGCCGTCTCGAGATGTCGAGGACGAGGAACCCGTAGACCCGGACCTGGAGCTCGACGGGCAGGTCGAGAAGAGTTTTCGGTTTGATGGTTACAATGCTGATTCACGATGTCAGCGCGCTCTGCGGACTGGTACGGCGTGGATCGAACATACTCATCGTCGAGAGCCCTGTCGTGCACGATCGAAGGCGAGAGCGCAATGCACATCGCTCCTCCGTCTTCGCCATGCGGACTCTGCTTCACCACCTTCGCTTCATGGCGCTCCGACAAAGTCGTCTCAATGCAGGCATTCTGCGCCCTCGTGTTGATGTCGCCTTCTCCGCAGACATGTTCGGCCGGCTGCGCACACTGACCGCCTTGCGCACCAACGTCGATTCCGCCTTCTTCGTCAAACTCTCCAGCCGACTCCAAATGCTTCTTATCCTGACATGTAGGGAGCAGCGCATCGTCCGGCATTTCCAATTGCTTGTGTGCTGTTGCAGGCTGTGCACCGTCGTTCGTCATGCTGCTGAAGGGTGCGCAAATTCGCGTTTGTTGATTTAGGTGTTTGTTTGTTGGTGAAAAGATGTAGATGGAAAATCTGAAACAGCAGGAGTCATCGATAAAAGGCAGGATGAGGCCGACCCGGCCCGCGGCGAGCATTATAATCGAAGATCGAATGCCACTAACAGGATGAGTCGCCGGTGTCACAGCCAAAAGTGGCTACCGCTACTTACATGATCGTCTTGCTGTAGCCCTTGCCTGCCGCCCTCCCCTTTCCATCGCAGTCACCGACACCATCGCCTACCTCATCAGAAGCCCGCTCGATGCGCATGTTGTCGCACCAGATACATGCGGTCATCTTCAGCGGCATGGAACCTGGAGCTCCGCGCGCAGAGCGTGCTGGGTTCTTGTTCTTAGGAATCAAGCCGTCTCGAGAGCCCCGTGAACCTTCCGGGTACAAGTTGACGAGAAGCCTCCACAACGCTTCTCCCTTTCCCAGCCCTTTCATATTCGCCAGCTTTCCGCACATACAAAGTTGACCAGGTCCCGGAGGGTCCAACCACGACCCTTCAACCCTGAGCACTTGGCCCAACGCCGTTTCCTTGGTGCGATGCTGGCCTGTCATGAAATAACGCTGGCCAGCCCGCACGGCTCCGTCCTCCTGAATGTCCGCATGCAAGGACACACAGGTCATATGCTCTGTAGTCTGGCCCTCCCCCCGCAACCAGACTTCTTCGTGGTACCTAACGTGGCGGAGACATTGAAATTTGAGGTCGCTGGGCACAGTGACCAGGCTGGCCGGGTAAGCCTGCTGGGTAATGGAGTAGTTCTGGACGATGATGAAGTTATTGTTGCCGTAGAACATCGGGGCCACGATCTTATGAATGAAGTGGCAGGTGTGCATAATTGGTGGTAGCGGATCTCTTGTATTTGAGGGTATCCATGGATACGCTTGCGGGGCGTGAGGGTGAACGACTTTCCCTGTCGTAGAGAGGTTGATGGTGATCGGATAACCGTCTGATCTGTCGATGACCGACGTGTAGATTCGGTTTTGAAGCTCCACAGGCAAGTCGAGGAGACCTTTGGACGTAGTCGAAGGCTCAACGCTGTTTGATCAGGTTAGCATCTTCAATTGAGGAGCATATCCGACAGGACCTACCAATCTTCAACTTCTTCCACCGCATTTTTGCTAGTTGCAGCGGCATTGCTGCTGGCTGGCGCGATCTTGCTGAGCGCAGACTCCTTGGTGCGATCATCGGCCGACTTTCTGAGCTGTGCCCAAAGCTGAATCCTCGACTGCGCAGAAGTCATCGCCATATCAACAGCGGATGCGCGCGCCGATCAACTTGTCGATTCGAGAGGTTGTTGACGAAGGCTCGGACGTGCAAGATCAGGATCAAGCCACGACTAGAAACCAAGCGCGGCCCGCTCCGAAGGTCATGCGAGTGAATGTTCTGCAAACGCCGGCGCTCGCGACGCTTCCAGAACCCACCCGATGCATAACTGTGACCCTTTAGCCGTACGTACAATTCATGCTATACATACATACATGCCCTCGTAGTTGCTCCTGGATCCAACATGCCCAACCCTCGACGTCTTTCACTAAACCTGAACCCCACTCCTCGCCTCCCAAGCTCCACTGTGATTCCACTCCTAGTCGAAATCCATCGGCTTGTCCTCCAGTTGTACGCCCTTGACCGCAGCCTCGCCCTCCTCACCACCACCAGCGACCAGACTCTTCCTCGCCAACCCTCCTGCAGCAGTAGCACTACTCCTCTTCGCACCAGCAGCTCCCCGCCCAGACGAACGCGTGAGACTATCCTTCTTCGACGGGGTCTCGGGTGTGCTGTCATCGTTTTCCGCCGCTCCGTTGGACAGCTTGCCTCCAAATGCGCTATCAGCCGACTCGCCCGGGCCGGACAGCTTCGACGAAGCAAGCGCCCGCTCGGCAAGAGTGCCACTCCTCGCTCTTCCACCACCAGCTGGACTCTCCTCCTGATCCACCGGCGGACTCTGATACAAGCCTGCGGCGGAGCCATTCGGTCCGTCGGACCTCGCTGGCGGAGAGAAGTTCGCATCGCCTTGTCGCTGAGTGCGAGTCGCTGGCGGAGATTGTGGCACACCCAGTGAGTCTCTCTGCGAACTGCTCACAGACTGGGTAGGAGACATGACCTTGCCAGAGTTTTGAGCCGCGGTAGCAGAGACAGGGAATCTCGTTTCGGGGCCTCGACTGCGATCTCGACGATGACCAGGACCGGGAGAGGGCTGACGGACAGATTTGGTGTGAGCGACTGGCGTAGACATCGTGTGCATGTGACCAGGTCCACCAGAAGAAGATGCGGTGGCTGCGGCGATGGCGCGTTGACGCTCTTCCATGTGCTCCTTTCGTTTCGATTCATCGGTGGAGATCGCTCGGACTTGCCGGGTGGATCCGGATGCGGTGTGTGTGAGGGAAGACTGCCGCTTCAACTCCCCAAAGATGGCATCTTTATGGGCGAACAGATCTTTCAGCAGGCGAACGTTGAACTTCTCGGTCATGGAGAGTGAGGACTCCTGCTTTGGTCGCATGATGCATGGAGCAAGAACACCGGCGAGGCTATTGATATAAGCCTCATCCGCACTGGTAAGCTCGATAAGTCTAGTAAAGTGCGTCACCAGGGCGTCAAGAGTGGCGATGTTGGCGAGTCGCAGTTGACCAAGTGTAGATTGGATGACTTGAATGCGGGCAGCTTCGGAAGATGTCTGCGAAGTGGTTGTGTAGATTGTCTTGATGATCTCGTAGACGTGCGAGCTGACAAGACTGTCGGGAAGTTCGAGTAGGTATAGTTTCAGCACGGAAGCAACAATGGGCACTTCGTATTTCTCCAGGAGATCGGGTGAGAGAGGCTTGCCGGTATTGAGCTGATTGCGGAGGTGGTGAGTGGCTCCAAGGGGAACGTCCACGGTCCATATGCTGCGTCGTGCTTCGTCACCTTCCAAATCTGGGTAATGCGAGTCCAGGAATGTCAAAATCGTGGTGATGATCAAAGGTACTCGCTTGCGATCACTCCTCGCGCGAGCCTCAATGTCAACGCCGAATGCCTGCTCGTCCACGTTGTTGTAGTAGTTCTCATAAGTCGTGACTTTGGGGAAGTAGTTGCCGGTCCGGTAGTTCTCCAGCAAGTATCGCAGGTCGGATAAAGGTTGGACTGTCTCCTGAAACAGCATCATGTTGTCGACTGTGGACTGCAATGACGGGATGACATTGCTGATGGCGCCGCTGAAGTCCAGAACAACACTCTTGATCGCCTTGAGCCTGTCCAACTCGCAACGCTCCATGAACTTCATATGCTCAATCATGGCCTCCTCCAAGCTGCATCGCAGTCCGTCCAGCTTCCTGACTGCAGTCTTGTACCGCTCATCTGCCTCACGTGCTTCTCTGCGGAGCTTCTCGGCAGGTGTCTCGTTCGGATATGGGTTGTTGAGAGGGTTCCACTGTCCCATGTATTCGCTGATCTTGTCGCCAATGACTGGCGCTCCTGGGATGGAGCTGTCCGAGCCTGCGGACATGATGGTAGACGAACGACTGAGCAAAGTGGGCTTCTTCTCCGGTACACCGGTGATCTGGAAGACCTTGGGACGCCATTGGTACTTCATCCTGCTGCTGTTGGCGAATGTGTTGCCGACATTGCCAATCAAGCGCAAGAAACCGTTGGTGACCATGTCCTGGCCAATTCGCTCCGCATAAGCCAGACTGTTCGCGCCCAGATGCTTTTGTATGTATTCTGTGATCTCCGCGCCGCTGCTCACGTTCTGGTAGGTTCCCAGTATAGGCACTTTCGTCTCTCCCAGTGGTACGTTGTTCAAGGCGTGCGTGAGCATTTTCTTGACCTGCTCTGGCTGGTAGGTCTCGTCGCCAATCTCGACAGGTTCCGGATCGTTGTCTTCCTCAACTTTGATGCTCGGCACGGATATTGGAGAAGGCTTGGGAGAGCCTGTAAGAGCCACCGCATCAGGTGCTTGAAATGCCAGCTTCTCTTCCTCATCTAGATCCTCCACCCGCCTACATTTGTTGTAGTATTGACTTCGGTATTGTCGCACAGTCTCGGCTTGTCGATCGTGGGCCTTGATACGACCTTGGAGGTCATCCTGGCTATTCTGCACTCGGCTCGCATGCTGATCGCACCACCGCGCGAATGGGTTCACGACGAGTTCTCGAATATTGGAAGCGATCTTGCGGTGACTTCGAGAAGCCTCGCCCATTTCCGTGCGCACTCCATCGTATGCCTGGTCGTTGTCAGTCCTACATTGCTGGAGTCCAGATATCCTTAAATCATGATCACCTTCTTGACGCTGGCACCATCGTCTCTCTGAAAGCCACCTTCTATCCGATCTGTCGCGTATTGGATCTCTCCCAGCTTTTGCCCGTACAGATCTTCGGCGTCCGCGCGCATGCGCGCAATCGTGAGGACCTGGTCATTCTCCTGTACTCCTTGCTGTAGCTTCCCGAAAAGTACGCCCAGACCTGTCTGACTGTCAGTCTCTTGCTGACGCTCACAGCGAAGTGTGGATTGAAGCGCGCATACCTCCTGCGTAGTCGGAGGACCAGAAAGACGTCGCGAAGGAGCTCATCGCGAAGCGTCAACAGCTGCGTGAGCGTGGATATGTGGGTCGTATGCTGAACGCGAATCGCTGGTACAGAATCGTTGGCTCGTGAAGCGTCGTGTGGATGCGAGTGTCGCGAGTGTGTCACATGAGACTACAAGAGCAAACAAAGACTCGCTCGCGCGCTGAAGAACAAATGAGGTACGCGAAGAGGACAGGATATGGTAGGAAGAGTTGTATTGAGTGAACACGAGCTTCGGCGGGAAGCGACCTTGAACCCTGGAAGGAACCTTTCGGCGGCTGAGGTGAACTTCAGCGAATCTCAGGCATGACCCTGTCGTACCTCGTGTTTTTGGTGGAAGGGGAACGGCGGCGGCAAGGAGAAGTCGCAAGAGATGGCCAAGATCTGATCGGAAAACACATCCAACATTCAGTCACTGCAAGCAACCTTGGAAGTGATGTCTCTCCCTCAAATCAACATTATTCGTGTTCAACAGGGGCGACGTCATCCTCATATTCTGCCTCGTCCTGGAAAGATTCAGGCACCAACCTAAGGTAAGGCATGAAATGTCAATCAGGCAATCAGGCATCAATGGATACTCCTGCCTTGTGCATCCTTTTCCATCGACAACTCCTGAAGACTTCACTTCACTTCATTTTCTCCGAGTGACGCGGAATCTGCAAGACTCGTTTCATCGCCAAGATGGCTCCCAAGTCGTCCCAACAACGTACGCAATCGTCGGGCGAAAGCTTCAGCGACGAACCCAGCCAGCCGCTCGAATACTCTCAACCTGCAGCACAGATCAACAACGACCAGATTCAGCAGGCTGTCAAGCTTCACAAAGAGAGGGTAATCTCGAATCCAATGTCGCTGCTCATTCTGCAGGAGTTCCGTGTCTAATCTTCACCTTGCAGTCCCAAGCCCGCCGTGCAGAACGCGAACAAGCCATCCGAGCCGAGCGGAAGAAGAACCTCGCACGTATTGCGAAGCGCAAGACAGAATGCGAGCGGAAGTATGAGGAAAACCGGTAGGGCGTCAAGCACTTCAATTCCAGTCATCCATCTGCTTCGAGCTCCACTTCATCATCATTTCGTACTTCCGCCACAACCACCTAACTTCATTCATTCTTCACCAGCATCTCTAATCTCCGACCCAAGCTTGACCGACTTCGCGAGTTACTGCAGCGCAAACGCGATTTGGAGAGTGAGATCGAGGAGAACTTCGGACAGATCGACCAGGCAATGAGGTCGACGGTTGCGCAGGCCAAGGTTGCTGTGGCGGTAAGGATGGAGGAGCTCACACTGGAAGAGGGTACTTCGCGCGGTTCATGAAGATACACCAGGATGGAAATCGACGTCGAGGGCATGATTTGAAGTCTAGCCTGTGTTTCCAGGTTGGCTGCACTGAGAATGCAACTTCGTCTGCTAGATCAGAGGTAGAACGGCCGGGAATGGGATTGCATCATGTCTCGAGACCACATCGCCCGATCATGGTCATGTTTTTCCACAATCGATCATGATCATGTTTTTCCACAATGCATGCACAAGTCCTCAACCTTCCACGCCAAACAAAACTCTCACCCACAAACTGCACCCCTGGCACCCAACTACCAGCTCTCCCACCTCCACCGATCCCTCCAGTTCTTCCTCTGTCACCACATACGCCGGCGAACTCTGACACCGACACCCTCTTCTCCACTCGCCCGTCTTCTCGTCAAAGTCCAAGTCTTCGAGGTCGAGCGTCTCCAAGCCGGTGTGGCGAGTCTGCACGATCGACGCCTTGTCAGGCTCGACATCAGATCCAGACGATGCCAGCTGAGACAAATCGTAAGCCTTTTTGAGTTCAGGATCGGACAGAACGCGGACGGCTTCTGTTATGAGGTCAATGGTGGGAGCCTCTTTTTCGTTCTCATACTGGAAGCCAGTCTGCTTTAAGCCAGCTTTATCAGGATGGTAACGCAGCAGGGCACGTTTGTACGCTTGTCGTAGGTCAGAGCCGGATATGCATTGGCCATTGCGTTTGGATTGTGGCAGGGAGAGGATGGTGTAAAAATCCATCTTTGGCGGAGAATCAAGTCTGATGTCTTAAAACGGGCTCGGTCGCTTTATGGACTGCTCTCAAGGCCCGGCAAAATGCTCGATGATGGCATAGCTGCTGTGAATGCACAGGGCATGTTGAATTAGGTAGAAACAAAATAAGAACTCGAAGTGACCGGAAGGAGGAAGTCCGAGACCTGAAAGCGGTTTTAAGTGGAATAGTTGATGCCTCAGGCTCAAATTTTCCGACCCATCAAAGCTGAGGTGACCTCCTCTCCTTTCCACAGGGCAGTCTTCTTTCTTCCCGTCCTTGCACCATTCCACAAAAGAAGCTACAAGAACGCGGTCGTAACACATAGCGACTTCACAGACAATGAGGCCTTTGACTCACTTGCTTTGGTCTTCATGTGGCTCGCTGGCAGGTTCCATGCGGACTACCGGATAAGTGCATGCGTCTCTTCAATACGTTTGCTCGAGCAACATCTGCCCTTTAAGATGTTGCACCTCGCCCTCTTCTCTCCTTCTTCTCACTCTGGCATCATCAAAGCCATCTCGCTATGTCGGTCCAACTGTGCGCTCAATGCCAGACGCCTGCCAAGATGGCTTGCTCTGGCTGTCGTTTGGTTGTGGTAAGTCGAGACATTCATGGCGTTGCATGCTCCTTACAGCTAACATACGAGAAGTTCTGTGATCGTGCATGTCAACTCGCTTCGTGGCCAGATCACAAGAAGCACTGCAAGTCGCCGCTCATCAAGCCTTCGTGGGTGCCCGCGTGGACTTCCCAGAACCGCCGTCCCTGGTTCATGTCCGAAGCCTCTCAAGCCGTGCAAACCGAACAACGTGAGAAGGGCAAGAGCCACTTCTTCGGCAACACGATTGCCCAGGATGTGATCAAGCTGGCGACAAATGAAGGTGAAGACTACGACAAAGATCTGAACATTCTTTTCGCCGGTAAGACTGCCAATAAGACTGCCAAAATATGCCATGAAGCTACAAATTACTGACCATCCTTGCGACTCTCAGCATCTGGAGACCTCAGACATGTCGTTCAATCCGTGATTGACCTTCCTGAATCACACACGGGCAAGTTCTCGCTGTACATCAACGACAAGGACTTCAGCGTCGTCGCCAGGAACATCATCATCATTCTGATTGCGTACAAAGTTCCCGACGAGGCGATTGCAACCGAATGCATCCTCCACATCTGGTACTCAGCTTACCTCACGCCGGAAGCTGCGAGCGCCATGCGCATGCTTTCTCCGCTCATTGCTGGTGTACTAGACCGTCTCACGGTTCAAGGTCCAGAAGACCTTTTATCGACTGAATGGACTTTGGGCTCATCTACCTGTGAGGTTGTGCTCCGCAAGCGACAGTGGCGTGTACTGCCACTTTTCAACCCCATCACAGCCCCAACAGGAGATTTGCGGAAGGCAAGAACCGACACTACGCTGGCACCCACACTCCTCGACGACAGGCATCGGCGCATGTTTGTGCTCCGACCAACGGATCGTGTCTGCTGGGACCGCTTCCGCCAAGATGGTATCCTTCTCCCGTTCGGTCACTCTAGAAAGGAGTTCGAGATTGTCAACCCGTAAGTGCATGTTCTGACTTCTTTCACTACGTCCACTGCTGACAAGTTTGAACAGGACCTTGTTTGTAGGCAGCCGCTGGCTCTTGCACGATGAAGACGACCCGCTCAACGGCTGGGACTGGGGCGAGATCATGCGAACAGACTCCGGAGCAGCCACGAATGACTTGTATGGGAAACTCTACTTCTTGCTGTCCGAGAAGTTGGCACGTTTCGTTCGCCGCATCCGATCTGGGCCATTTCACTTCCACTTCCACAGTCGAGACGCCGCCATACTGCCAAAAGTCTTCACGAAGATCAGGTTCGCACGTATTGAGGTAAATGGATCTTGCTGCCCTGAGTTCAACGATACATGTTGCTAACAGAGTACAGACATCCAACATCGTCGACGAGTACTACCTCGGAACTCGCAGCACCGTCTGGCTGTTGGGTGAATTGTTGGAAGGAGTCTCTCAAAACCCGCACGCAACACTCGTGACTCTCTACATGAACGCCATTGATGCAGTCGCAGGCATCGTCCAGAAGGATCATCCAAATTGGATCAAGGCGACCCACAAGATGGCAGAGCGCTTTTCTCCACTCGATCCTGCCATCAAACTCCTCACCGGGACCGCATCCGAAGACAATCCAGAGTGGATACGATTTCAAACGCAGGCAGAGCAATTCAAGAAGTCTGAGAAATGGTTTGACCTGTAAGTGTTGTTCCTCTCTTAGGATCATGCCATCCCACCAGCTAATACCTCGCGCAGCTACAAGAAGGCCATCCAAATGTCCGAGCTCGAACGCATCAGCACGAAAGTCATTCCCGGCGGAGTCGTCATCAAGGAAGACAACACGGTCGTGGAGAAGTGGCCGGGTAAGCTCAAGATGTCGGCAGATAAGGTGCAGGTGCAGAAGGAGTTCGACGTGATCAAGCACTCCAATCAACGTGGCGTTGTTCGCTATGTCGAGTGGAAGCGAGGCTCGAAGTGATCTTGGAGGGTACGCTCGCCAGGCTGAGGCAGAGTGATGCCGTACGGACAGCTGCTTCTGCGATTGAAAGCCATTGGAGGATGCAGGAAGCCCCATACGCCGTTATGCACTCTGCCATGCTCGGGATCTCCGCTGTCGTGAAGGAGGATGTGATCCAGGCCGAACACTAGCCCCAAACCACATCTCAAGTCCGTCCCTTGTTCCTGCATGAAAGGATCTGCCGTCCTATGCAGAGTTTCAGGCCGTCTCTTGGCGTGATGTCAAGCAAGCCGTCCGGTTCGTTCGCTTAGCTGTGTAGCGTCGCCACGTGATGACGTCTATCTTCCTCTCCACATCGCCTCCTTCTGTACCGATACAAGACATCGATGAAAGCTGACATCTTGTTCAGACTTACGACGGAGAGGCGAACAGTGTTGTCGCCATTAAGCAAAACTCATCACGGAAAGCCAAGATCACGCACCCCTCAAGTCTCACTCTCAACCACCACGAGCGTTGCAAGAAAGTCTCCCGTCCGTTCTATATGCCAAGTCGCCCAGACAAAGGTTTCTGAACACGCGAGCTATTCTTATCCCATGGTTCCAAAGCGTTCATTGGACACTTTCTGCAAAGACTTGCCTATAGGAGAAACGCTGTACCCACTTCGTCCTTTCAGCCAATGACAACAAGATGTATATTGGCCTGCCGTGGTGGAGGACTGACTCCGACCCTGCCCAGCTTTCGAGAGGCGTCATGGCGCCAACACTTTGCCCAACAAAGAGACTGTTTTGCTCGCGTACGTAAGCCCGATGGATCGATGGGGTACATAGTGGGCGACTCATCCTTCTGCAGGTGCACTCTTTGCATCCACAACATCACCGTCGTTACGAACTTTTCTTTGATCATCGACATTATGCGTTACTCAGCTTCCGCCGTTCTTGCTCTGGCCGCCAGCGTTGCGGCCCAGTCTCGTGGTTTCAACTACGGCGCTTTGGACCTTGATGTACGTCTTGCCGATTCTCGACTGGACTTCAAACTGTACTGACAATCCGTGCAGGGCTCTCCACGAACTCTTCAAGACTTCACCGATCAGTTCAACGCCGCCAAGGCTCTCCCTGGCACCAATGGCCAATTCACCTCTGCCCGTCTCTTTACCATGATCCAGGCTGGATCCTCTACTAACGAGGTCATTGCCGCCATCCAGGCCGCCATCGACACCGACACTTCCCTCTTGCTCGGTCTCTGGGGCAGTGGAGGTCAAGAGGGATTCAATGCGGAACTTGGAGCCCTCCGATCCGCCATTGAGCAGTACGGCGATGAATTCACATCCCGCGTGGTCGGTATCTCAGTTGGCTCTGAGGATCTCTACAGAGAGTCCCCAACTGGAATCCTCAACGAGAGTGGCGTGGGTGCTGGCCCACAGACCATCGTGAGCTATATCGGCCAGCTCCGTGAGCTCATCGCCGGTGGCCCTCTCGCCAACGCCCCTGTCGGCCACGTCGACACCTGGCCCGCATGGACCAACGGGTCCAACTCTGCTGTCATCGAGGCTGTGGACTGGCTCGGCGTGGACGCCTACCCTTACTTCGAGAACACCGTGGCCAACGGTATTGAGAACGGCGAGTCTCTCTTCTTCGAGGCCCTCGATAAGACCCGTGGAGTCGCCAATGGCAAGGTGAGTCTGATAGCAGGAGGTTCGCTGGTCGGCTCGAGGGCGAAAACCCGCATTCTGGCAGCGAACCTCATCTCATCAATCTTTTGTCAATGGAACTCTTGCTAACGCCAGAGGTAGTCTGTGTGGGTCACTGAGACCGGTTGGCCCGTTGAGGGACCAGCTTCCGGCGCCGCCCAGGCCGGCACGGAGAACGCTCAGACCTACTGGAACAACGTCGCTTGCCGACTCCTCGACACCGACACCAACCTGTGGTGGTTCACCCTCGACGACGACCAAGCCACCTCGGACGACGTCTCCTTCTCGCTCGTCAACCCATCCGACCTCTCCGGCCAACCTCTCTACGACCTGTCCTGCTCCGGCGCTTCTTCGTCCAGCAGCTCTGCCTCCTCTTCCGCTCCAGCGACCACCTCTTCGGTCGTTTCCGCCTCCGTCGACCCCCTCCCATCGATGTCCGTCTCGTCCGAGCCATCTGCTTCTGTCGACCCTCTCCCATCGATGTCCATCTCTTCCGAGCCAGCGAGCTCCTCTGTCATCGTCTCCGTCGATCCGATCCCAGGCAGCGTCAGCTCTACTCTGAGCTCCTTTGAGACTGTCCCAGTCACGACTGCTGCCGATGCGGGATCGAGACCATCAGACGTTGCTGGCGCTGAGGGCCCAGGCGCTGAGGGTCCAGCTGTCGTGACCAGCACTTCTGTCGTCGCTGCGCCAGCTCCGACCGCCGAGGACGGCTCTGCTGCTCCAGCTGCTCAGACTACTGGCCCACAAACATATGATGGCGCTGCTGCCCACGTTGCTGGTGGTGCCGCCGCCGGTCTGGCTGCTGTCTTTGCTTTCTTCTTGTAGAATATTGGAAGTTCAAATGTACGATTGGAAATCAGACCAGAGAGATCGCACATACTGGGAATGAGAAACTTGAATACAGTGTAGATCTTGTATTTAGAACTTAATGACAGGAAAAGTCCATTACCAGATCTTCCGTTCCAGCAACGCTCATCATTACTACGGCTGGTCTCGCATTGGCGCGGCCATCAATCATGGCAAAAGAGAGCTATCAGAGTGAGACGAAAATGAAGTTGAGGAACAGAATGCTTGCTTGATTGTGTCATCCAGGCCACCAGACTGTCAGATTCTCCTGGAACACTTTCAGTGTCACGAGTCGTAATGTCAGCGCTGGGAGAAATGAGACGCCAGATGTCAAATAGTGCTCCAAGCTCTGCTGCTTGAACCATGGCTTGCGCACTCGATGTGCAGATACTTGAGGTGTGCCCGTGACACGGCTGCGTTAGTTGAGATACAGCGGAAGCATCGGATGCGGAGGTAAGCCTAGGACGAGCCGATGCGCTGCGTCCGCGGCAGCCTGGAATCCTTCATTGGCAGTGACCTTTGCAGCAAGTCCGGGTGCGGGCGCGCGGGCGTGCAGCAGCATGCTGGGGAAATTGTCTCCATTGGGGCCCACCACTTCAGAGTCGAAGACGGTGATGGACAGGATCTGAGCCTTCCACTCCAGACGTTTCGTGACATAGAGCCATCCCACCGGCATTGCATTGGCCGTTCCGAGCAAGGCATCGAAACAAGTCGTTCCAATGGCGAAGGTCACCCTGTGTTCCCAGCTTGGAAGCGCGGTGAGGCCGTATGCGGTCCGCAAACAGCGCGTTATCACGCCCAGGCCCTGGTACGGGGCGACGAGCGTCTTGATCAGAACCCAGTTCGGGATGCGTGCGTGTTCATTCGTCCGGAAATTTTTACCCAGCACAGCGAAGACACGGTCATATTCCGCCTGGCCGACCTGCTGCCAGGTGCTCACTGGGGGTAATGGGTCATCGGGTTGCGAAGTCATCCTCTCGGGGCTCCATGCGTCGAGAATCACTGTATTGTACCTTTCATTAGCCATCATGAAAAGTGTTAGTTGTCAGATCGTTGTGGGTCTTACCGATAACGCCTAAGCGAGGCGCTGAGATCTGGCGATATTCGCCTCCCGTCCCCCTGAACATGTTGACAGTTCCGTCTGGCATTGTGGCAGGGTACTGATACCACTGACTCCACGTCTGAGCGACGAATTCCCCTCTCACAAGCCTCACACGCCATCGTCTGTCAGTGATCGGGTAATCCGTCACGCCTGCGAGATTTTCGAGGAACGATGCGACACCCATGTCAGGATCGTCGTCTTCAAGATTTTCCTGCCAGCCTGAGCCGTGCAGATGCTGGACGTTGGCAACAACGTAGGGATAATACCGAGTCAGGCGATCGCGCAGCTCGCAGCCTCGTTTTTGGGAATCCTCAAACTCTTTGTCGCTGCACTCGGGATGCAGAGCACGCTTGAAGAACCCATGAGCGTTGTCCCCACTCTGCTTACTATCAGCCAAGGTCTCGTTCAGCAGCACACGCTCATGAACGATCGGAAGTTCGCGCTTCGGCCTGAACTTGGCCGAGTTGCCATGTGATGGCTCGGTAGCAGTATTGAGGAGTTGATAGAAGATGAAGGACAAGATTGCCACGGCGAAGATCCGAGTGAGAGAGCGAAGGTAGTGGCGACTCATCGTGTCTGTCGTTCGAGGTTCGAGAATGTCGGATCTGATTGCGGATTGGATTGGGTTCACGCGTGTTGCGGATGTGTATTGTAGGGCGAAGAAATCGGACCAGAGGAGGGTGGGTGGCAGAGAAGGGTTGGTGTCGTAGGATAGGATGAGATGGGCAGTAGTCTTGTACTCCAGAAGGTTGAGCCCACACCGATGACAGTCACAAAGCGGCCGTTGGGCTCCTTATGGCAGCTGAACGTCGAATGCCGTCTTCGAGAGATCGTGAATCCCGAGTCTCCTAATAGCAGATAAACATCGGCAGCTGAACGTCGACTTCCGTCCTCGAGAGATCGTGAATCCCGAGTCTCCTTAAAGCAGCTGGACGCGGCAGCTGAACTTCGACTTCCGTCCTCGAGAGATCGCGAACCCTGAGTCTTCGTCCACGGCGAAGACACGGAGGATCGCTGCTTGTGCTCGATTGCAGTTGCGGTGTAGCGAATGTCGAAAAGCTTGATGAGTGCGTTATATTGTGCTCGAATGGAGAGCTGGTGTAGCGGTCGGCGAAAGCCTTGATATGTGTATAGAATGAAGATCTGCGCGAATACCTTGAACCTGGGTGAAGATTGAGAGAAGAACAACAACAAAAGAAACACAGAACCCTACCCACCTCCAGAACCGCCATTCCACCGACCACCGGGCGTGTGCTTAGTACAGACAGACACCTCGAGTGAATCCATATGCCATCAGCAGCTGTCGTAAGTGAACAGCAAACATGCGTCGGCTGGTGAAGAGTGCCTTCAGGAAGCAGCACCGAGAAGCTTAGGTTGTGTGAGCATGGGAAGGCTCGCTCGGGGCTCCTGACTCCTGGCTGTGCAAGTCGATCAATGTTACTGCGTCCATACCGGTAGCAGGAACAAGAGGCCAACTTTTGTAGAATAGAGAGAGTGCAACAGTGTTGACATTCGCGTTGGAGACCAGATCGATCAATCTTCATCGTATTGATTTCGAGGGTAATCTCGCGCGGGTGCGTGCCCGACATGCTGCAACAAAAAGTAGCGCTCTCTCTTCCACTCAAACAGGAGCAACAAGGGCGAATACTAACACATCAACCTTCACACCGCTCTCTGCCTCCGCTTCCGACTACGCCGTGTCTTCAAGTCAGCTTCCTAAACCGCCTTACTCGACACATCATTCCCCAGCTCCCCACTCCTTGCCCCCTGCACGCTCGCCGGACCCCAAATCTCGCCATCCAACCTCACCCACTCCTGCATCGCCTTCTCACCACCCCTCAACTCCAAGTCCTCCAAATACACACCACTCAACTCTCTCATCGTATCCTCGTCCAGTCTCGCAGTCGACCGGATCGCGTCGTAGACTTTCTTGAGTCGGGCATACCTCTCGTCCTCTGCGCTCTTCCCCTTTGCTTTCCCTTCGGCCATTTGCGCGGGAAGGTCGCGCTCGAAGAGGAGGTATTCGAACCAGAATTTTCGGCAGTCAGGGAAATATTGTGCGTTCTCTTCGAAGATCTTTCTCGCGGCCGGAACATCGCCTTTCGCTTTCCACGTGAGTCGGGCAAGCTCTGCGACGAGAGCCCCGCGTACGTATGGGGTGTAGCCTTGGCTCATGGCGTGTTGGTTCAGAACTTCGATTGCGGCATCGACGCCGTACTGTCTGCGGTGAGTGTTGACGAGGGAGAGAATGGTTTCGAGATGTGCGGGAAGGATCATGAGAACGGCTTCGTGAATCGCCACAGCAACGTCGGCTTTCCCGAGTGACTCCTCGAAGCGTGCGTACTGAAGACGGATCTCCGGCGAGTCTGTGAAGACGAATACACAGCTGGCACGCTGGTAGATGTTGCGGACTTCTTCATTGCGGACTTGCTCGTTCAGATGGGCCTGACCTCTCGTCCAGCGGGCGTAGCGGAACCAGAATTCGTCGTAGTTGGCAGCGGTCACAAGACATCGCTCGTAGAGGAAGCGGGTGCGAGTGTAGTTGTTCGGCTCCGCCTCTTCAAAGTCGAGATATTTCCTCCAGTTGGCGAGTTGCGCTTCGTCGAGTTCAGTAACGTGGTAGTATGGCCGCTTGATCTCTTGCTCGAACGTCCAGCGAGTCGAAGTCTCGTGTTGTGTGCGGTGGAAAATCTCCAGAAGATAGGCGTCGACGCGGGCGCGGAGTTCGCGCTCGGTTTCAGTGGCATTCCTCGGTCGCTGCTCCGTCTCACTGGACATCTCCTCGTTGATGCGGGCGATGACCTCGGCAGGTGCGACATCTGTGATGGGCCGGCGTTCCGACATGGTTCGGTATCGCTCGAAGTATCGCGCATATTGATGCAGCGGGATGTGAATGATTCTTCCAAGAATCGCGAAGATCCTGTCGTGTGATTCCAGACGCTCCTCAAACTCCAGGTACTTGTCCCAAAATGGGTGAGCAAGAAAGTCGAGACCAACACTGTCTGCAGCACGTTCGAAAAGTCTGTTTGCATTATGTCAGTCATTTCCAAAAGGGTGCTGGGTCTGGAAAGGGTGCAAACAGGGCAGGGTGGGCGCGAACATCTTAGTCGCCAGCGGTCGGCGGAGCTCTTATGCAATGACTGAAGGCAAAGCGTGGTATGTTCGCCAACAATGACAAAAAGCAAACAGGCGTCTTCAACATCACTCGTAGTGTTGTGAGTGCGCGAAGTGGTGGTGGATGGTAGCTAGTCTGATGAGTAGACGTAAGACTCTGGCAAAACAGCCCAGGAGCCAAGCTCCGTGGCAGATTGTTGGAGGATCTCTCACCAAGCATTGCGCAGTATCGCACAAGGTTCAAGGTCCCACAAAGCCGGACATGGTAGTGACGCTGTGGAAGTAGATGTGTTATGGGCAAGGAAAGGAAAAGGATTGTGGTGCCCGTGAGACGACTTACTCTCTGGTCACGTCTGCGTCATGGCTAGTTTCGACCTTGAAGGCGCAGTAATTGGCCCAGATGTCGACAGAGACGCCTATGCTAGCGACGCCGCGTTCGTAGACCTAGATGTCCTCCGTCAGCCCTATCCTCGCATGGCCAATCCCGTGGTTATCTCACCATCTCCGCAGCCTCGGGTCCTGCGATTGAGAACTCGAGGTCTGCATATTTCTTCCAGTAACCAAAGAAGAGAGGGAATCGTGCGAGGAAGCGGTCGTAGGTATCTCGAGTCGCTGCGATGGCTTGTGGGGAGGAATTTCGGTTCAGGCCTCCTTCTTGTGACTCGGCGGCGCGCACGAGTTTCTCCCAGTTCTCGAATTCTTCGGGTTGTGCGTTCTGTTGTACATTTTCATGTCAGCAGTGTTCATGCGCCACAGTCGTGCGCGGCTGATTTCTCACCACTTGGTCGTTCAGCTTTTGCAGCTCCGGATCGTCGGAGTAGCTGAAGTCCGCCATGGCGGTGGTAGGGTCGCTGCGCTGTCGCAGAGCTGGAGAAGGGTCGCAAAGATCTGGACGGAAATACTGTCAGATCAGTGTCTGCGCAGTTGGCGGTGGCGGCGGCGGTGGCAGTGGAGGTGAAGGTGTGTAAGATGTGGTTGTCGCAAGAAGTTCAAGGTCGAGCTTGTGGAGGAAAGCCGAAGCTCGAATTCGGCTTAGTCATGTCATCGCTGCACGAGACTGCAGCTGATGCGACCATCCAATCCGAATGACACTTGACGTGAACTACAATGAAACACGATCGGACAGAGCCGAGGATTCGACATGCTGGTACTGCAAAGATTCGATTGAAGCAAAAAGGTATCTCGTAACCAGATCTCGAACCATCAGAAAATGCAGCACATGCTCTCCACAACATTCATCCCTTCAGATCCCATCATTATGGTATACATGCACGGCCTCGAAGCCTCTCAAATCTTCATGCTCACTTCGAAAATCCAAACTCATATCCATATCTTGACCCAGTTCTCCCCGTCCATCCAAAGAGAAAAGAACGCCAGCGCTCGCTTCCCCAAAAAAAAAAAAAATCCAAAAATCCAAATCAAAGAAGTCAAAAAGCAGTTGAGGACATGAAAGACCCGCGCATCATCCACGGGAGGAAAACCATGTCCTCGTCGAACAGCGGGGGGTTGTAAATCGTTCCAAGAAGTGTCGTCTTCTCCATCCATCATCACCATCATCGTCATCCGGCGTCGTTGTTGTTTCTCCTCCTCTTCACATCACCACACAAGCCGCATCCTCGCCCTTCTTCGCAGCGGCGCCGCCATTCGTCGCCGACTTCCTCTGCTTCGTCGACCCGGCATCCATGATTACAACCCCACTATCCCCCGTCCCAGTCCTCGCCACACCCGCCCGGCTAGACCTCCTCTTCCCCTCCGAAGAAACAACACTCGCACCACCACCCGTACTGACACTCCCACCCGACACGACTCTGGAAACCCCCGCTTCGAGTTTTTCATCCCCTTTTTTTGACGGTCCACCACCCGTCCTCGCTCCTAAATTACCTCCCGCTAACCACGCCGCCAATCCACTGATTTCCTTCCCTCGCTTTGGAGCGCTCTTCTTTTTGTCCTTTTTAGGTGGTGCACCCATATCCATGGCAAAGCCAGGAGGCATCCCGCCACCAAGCCCGCCAAATGGATCACCATACGGACCACCGCCCGGCGGACCAGGCATGACGTTGATAATTTCCGGCGAAGCAGGCTTCTTGTTCTTCTTGCCAGCCTTGTCTTTGGGGGCCTTGGGCTTTTTGCCATGCGGATCATGCATGTGAGCTTCTCCGGGATACATGCCAAAAGCGCTAAACGGATCGATAATGTCCTCATGAGTAGGCTTCTCCTCCACCGGCCACATGTGCATTGTAATCTCCCAGTCGGGTTGAATCACTGTGTCCCATACCTGCGGGAGGATGATTTCACCGTCTGGACCAGTAAGGTCGTAGTGACCTGCGTGAACCTGGTCGCCGATTTGATCAATATGCATAAACGCCTGCTTGATGAGCTTTTCCATCCCTTGCCAGGTCTTGCAGAGTGCAAAAGGAAAGGAGAATTTCCTCCCAATAGCGTCTTTGAACTTGATCGGCGGCTTTTGCGAGTCCGGTGTAGGTTTCGCCTTGGCGATCTCCTCCTCCAGAGCCTTCTTCGCCGCTTCGGAATCCGTCTTCGCCTTTTCGACTTCGGCGAGCTTCTTCTCATGCTCCTCCTTGGCCTTCTTCGCCTCCGCTTTTGCCTTGTCTTCGGCGTCTTCTTTCGCCTTCTTCCGCGCGTCGTCAAGTTCCTGCTTTCGACGCTTCTCCTCTTCGGCGCGTTCCTTCTCCGCCTTCTTCGCTGCGATGTCGGCCTCCTTCTCCGCTAACCACGCCTGCTCGATCTTCGCTTTCGAAGCCTTGTATTCTTCGAGAGCATCTTTCAGTCGTTTGATCTCGTCACTGTTTGCGGCTGAAGTCGAGTCATCCGCCTTGGTCTTTGCCTTCAACAGCTCTTGTATTTCCTTGATCGCCGGATCAGGAACTGGAGGCGGAGGTGGAGCCGGTTCTTTCGGAGGCGGTGAAGCTGCCTTGGGAGGAGGTGGAGACCAAGCATGCCCAGGATACCCATACGGAGGATATCCTGGCATTCCAGGGTAAGCACCATAAGGAGGCATGCCTGGTGGAGGATGATAAGGTGCCATCATCTCTGATCCATAGTGCGTCGGCGCTGCGGCGAAGCTTTGCGGGCGCTGTCGGGGTGGAGGTGGACCCATTGGTTCTGCTGGAAAGTAGCCGCCGCTCTCCTCCGCGCGCATTGGTGCGAAGGGGTTCTGCTGGGGAGAAGCGTGCGAAAATGGGTTTGCCGCCTGCGGATAACCAAACGGATCATGTTGCCGGTGCATATGGACCAGCGCTTGATGTGGAGGTGCATAAGGATCTTGATATTGTCCTCCTGCAGAGGTCATGCTCGGAGGATATCCACTATGGCCACCATGGCTCTGCGCCGGTACATGTCTGTAGCCAGACGGAGGAGGGTGTCCGGCGCGAGGGTGGCCATAGTAGTGGTAGTCGTCCGCAGACGCCACGGTGCTGGAGGATTCGTCCGATGGAACGCGATGCGACGAGCTGCGGTGCGGTCTGTGAGCAGACTCGCGCCGGACGGGCTGTGTGTGACGAGTGGAGTGTCTGCGCGGAGGTGGTTCTTCTCTTTCTACGCGCTCGGGTCTTCGCGAGGATGAATGTCGTGAGGAGGAGTGCCTCGACGGTGCGGGTCGGGCTTCGACGGTGTGTCGACGGGAAGCGGCGGTGGGATGTCGCGATCGGGAAGCCGAATCGGACGGGTCAATGTCGTCTTCCTCAATCTCGTCAATCTCGGACCAGCTTTCCTCGCTGGAAAGGCTGCGACTGGAGATGCGCGATCGGCGTACGCTGCCGCTGGAAGAGGTGCGTTCGCTGCGGTCAGGGAAGACCACGACGCGCTCGGAGCCGGAGTGAACGGTGAATTTGGCACTGCGAGCCGGCAGCATGTCAGTCAGTGGGAGTGGCGCATGGCGGTGTGTGCAATGTGAACTTGTGAAGTGGGTGATGCCGTGTCTGTGCTTGATGTAGGATTGCCCTGAGTGATCGGAAGTGGGATGTGCTAACGCGGAGGAGGGGCAAAGCTCGGAATGGCGGTGTTCTCAAGTTGGGCAGCGACGCCAGTGGGAAGGATGATGATGTAGGAAATTAAACTCACCCCATCGGTCGGAAACTTGCTGGCGGGGAGGAAGACAAGACTCTCAATCCTGTATTGACGAACAATGCCAACAAAGATCAGATCAGAGAGAGAGAGAGAGAGAGAGAGGTCGCCTGACGCGAGGGCGGTGGGAGGTGGTGGGTGGTTGTAGACTGTAGTATGACGGAAGTGAGTTTGAGTGTTGCGATTCGCGCGTCTCCAGGGCAATCAAAGGTGGTTCCAGCAGATCTCCAGGGACCGCGGGATCCAAAGGTTAAGAAAACGGTCGGTCCCAGACTTTCTTTCCCAAATTCTCCGTGTCACCCAGCCAGGTCGGATAATGCCCGACGACGATGGTGTAACGATGAAGGGATGATGGAAGTGAGAGGGGAAGACGACGGTGGGCGGAGAATCCGAGTGCAAGGGTGCCCTGCTTGTGTCGGAAACTCTATCGCTGTCTTGCGTGTTGAAGAGTGTGAGAGTGCACTCTCGTCATTCGCAGGCGCTTCGCTGGCGTGTCTTGATGATGAACACGCTCGGATGTTGCGCGTCTCTTGCGATATTGCGATCTGGTCGGACGTGGCGTCGTCGTCGCTGAGAGGTCGACTTACGCGCTGCTGGCGGTCCGAAACGTGGAGGGGTATGGAGATATTGATCGTCAATGAACGTTGATATCCTTCGCAGTGGAGATGAGGAAGAAGTGATGACAGAAGTCATGCGCCATGGAAAGATGGAAGTTTGTCTGCACCTCCTCGCTGTCTTCCGTCCTCCTCGCTGTCTCTCCCTCCTCCGCTGACGCTGTCTGTACGACCTCACTCGTCAAAAGGTGGGATGAATGACGCACGGCCCTTGTGCGAGGTATCGCGGCAAGCGGCAGTCGGAATGGACGGATCGCGAGGCGATGGGGAGAAAACAATTGAAGTCCACGCCGCGAACAACGACGACAAGAACCCGCTGTCACTAAAAGCTGAAGACGGTAGGCAGACGTAACTCGTCAGCAAGTTCTCAACACTCCACTCATCCATCTCCTCCGCATCCATGTTCCGCGGCGACAAGAGAATTAGATGGAAAAAAAGTGCTGCACAGCGGCCCAAATATCCCGACGTCGGGCCACGCGAGACAGACCGCGCCTGCAGTAGACTAATCCGTCGTCACCGACCGGCTACCTACTGCAGGACTCCGATCGAGCAGTGGGTCGCGGAGAAGAAAGAATCCTAGCAGCGAAGATGTCATCGTCGCCTGACATTGGGCACGAATTGTCTACACGAGAAGCGACAACTTTTGGTAAAAAGTACGAGACGACGACAATACATCCTTACGGCCGCAGCAGCAACACAGCCCTCCCTCCACCATCCATCCCTCCCCTCCAAGACACACCATTGGGCACCGGCGGGGCGACACCCTCGCTTTCAACTGCAGCCATCCAGCCCAATGACCAGTCCGTCGGATTCTCAAGCGTGCATCTCAACTCCTCGTGCGTTGTCGACTTACCGGTCTGGCCTTTTGGTTTGTGCTGACGACGACCGAAAAGTAGGTGTTCCAACCACTCGCGGACATACGCAGAGTGATACGAAGCAAACCCCACAAACCTGTGAAGAAGAGTCGTGCTCGTGCGGCTAAGGCAAGTAGCAAAAAATACAACACTGTGTGCACAGCAGCGATGCCGGATGCGGTGGCACATTCGTTGCTTGACAGTGTACACGGCGGTCTGGTCTTCACGGCACTATCTTAGTTCACGAATTTATCCTGAAGCGCAATCATTATGCTTGCCTTCACGCATCTCATGCTGTGCATTCTGCTGATTCGCTTCCTCTTCGTCACACATCCTCTTCTCCCATCCATGCCATCTCTCCACCTCTCTCCGGTATTGTCCGGGTAGCAAACTCCTGCCACATCGCCGCAGACCTCTCTCCTGAATCCTATACATGTTCTTCCGCTCCAGCTTCTCCCTCCAAATCGTCTCCCAAATCTTCCCACTCCGCACCTATTGGGGCAAGAGGTTCAACATCCGCGACAGTATTCCGATCCACACTCCACTTCAACGCGGCGAAGATGCCAATATCAACCATAGCGTGCAGAGCTAAGCATAGTCCTATGCGCGATGTGTACGTCATGACTCCTCGCAGGGTCAACGTGTCGAATCGAGGCAGTATGGTCATTGATCCAACCGCATTGGGCGTGTAGCCTCGTAGACGATAGAAAGACACGGCGATGCTGCGGAGTAGAAGTGCTTCGATCGGCAGGCTGAATAAGGTGGCTGTCCAGGATGCGATGGACTTGTTCAGGAAGGAAGGCAGAACGAGAGGCAGGGAAGGAGTGTCAGAAGCAGAGGCGATGGTTAGTTCTCTTCGCCGTCTTCCTTCGAGATCTTCCGTGGCGCGACGTTGTAAATGAAGGTGATCATCCTTTCCGAGAAAACCAGCCCAGTAGAGGAGTTTACGGCGGAACGACCAGTTTTTGTACAGAACCCATCCCAGAGGATCATCACGGAAGCTGGGCTTCGGTGTGAGGTTGGGGTCGGCGGTGAGGGATGGGGTCCGGAAGGAGGTGAGAGATAACGCGAATGGAAGACGTTCCTCATCCGTGATATCGTCGTTGAAGGGATCCTGTTGCAGCATGCGGCGAGTAAGTAGAATAATGGCAGGTGGAGAGATTAGGCGATGTAAAACAGATGACGCAGACAGAGGCTTCCATCCCGAGGCGTGAAAGGACGTCGGCGAGAAGGGCGAGATAAACGACCAGGGCGGAAAGAGTGGTAACGCTGGAGTAAGCCGGAGGCGCTGAGTGGTCGTGTGCAAGTCGATGGGCAGAAAGAGGATGTCGACGGCGAGCAGCGCGGCTTCGTAGAGGAAAGCGACGGCCGTGTACAGCTTTCGGGCAGTTTTGCGTCGCAGGCGCAAGCTGGAGATTCGTGTCTGCGCACGTCCTGCGACGTGCTCGGCGGCGATGAGGAGCGGGACTCGAACGAAGACGTAGGATACGACATCGCCGAGAGCAGGGAAGGCGGTAGCGAGGACGAGGCGCATGGTGGGAGTTTTGCAGATGGAGCGGAGTTCGGTCAACAGTATGCTGGAGAAGGACAGTGATGGTGGATAGAGGCCAACAAGCAGTCCTTGGAGCAGGCCGACCAGGTAAAGGTGGGAGAAGAAGCGGGTAGGAAGAAGCAGGTAGTCGATGAGCTCGGCGTGGTCTTGCTCCTTGATGAGGAGGCGTTGGCGATGCTCACGCAGAGCGGCGCGGTGTTGTTCAGACTGGCGGACGTCACGATCTTTGCGTTCGACGACGCCAACAAGAGCAAGAACATCGTTGTGAGCTGCAATCATAGACTTGTTGAATGCTTCTGTTTCAGGGTTGGTCGGGTTGCCCTTGGAGTCGTACCGCTGGACATAGTGGCCTGGTACTGGAGTATCCTCGCTGACATCCGTCGGAATTTCTGCATCACCGTCTTCGTAGATGGAACGACCAAGGGCCAGTCGGGTGAGATAGTGTCGTCGGCCCATGTTGTCGAAGGATCATCTTCGTGACCGGCTTTGTGTCTTGAAGGAGGTTGCCCTCGTTTGCATGCACTGATCAAGCGGCTCCGATGCTTTCCAATATTCTCTGCGACCTCTGCCTCATTGTAGTCATCACTGTGATAATGGCCCTGTCCGCAACATTCTTCGCATCGATGTCTCCCTCCTTGTAACAACGGTCTGAAGGTGATGTTGACAAAGAGGAACATAGAGTTCGGCATCAGGAACCATCCTCTCGGCAAAGCTTCCTCGACGCCACAGCTTCAGCCACAGGCATCTCACAGCTCGAACTTTTTCTTTGGCTTCAATCTTGAAAAGCTTCGATTGACTCTTCGCCCAACACCTCACCGTCGCGCCTTCCGCTACTGCGTCTCATGTCGTCCTTCTTCACTCTTCCCGCCTCACAGCGGAAGAGGAAGCGACCCGAAAATAACTCCACCGCATCACGAGCGAAATCACAAAAAGAAGGCAAATCTCGCCCATCACGAGACGAATCTATCTCTGGCAGCGATGTGTCCGACGATGATGTTCCCCGCGACGATGGACCAGCGCAATCCTCCTCTGACGAAGACGAGGAGTTTTTCGACGAAGATCCAGCCGCCAAACGAATACGCCTAGCCGAGCAATATCTCGCCAACACACGAAAGGAAGTTGAGGAAGAAGTCGGATTCGATGCGAAAGATGTGGATCAGGAGAATTTGCGACGCCGCATGGGTGACAGATTGAAGGAGGATACTGCTGAGACGAAGGGAAAGCTGTACCGCTGGATTGCCTCCGACTTCGACTGGAGCAAAGCAACGAGATCACAATTTCGACATCACCAAAAGCCACTCACTGGCGTCGCTGTCGCCGCTGGCTTCGCATACACAGTCGGCAAGGATTCCATTCTTGTCAAGTGGAGACTGGCTCCCCCTCCTGCCGCCGACGACCCTCCGAACCGTTCTCGAAAGCCCACGAAACTCCTCGTCTCCCAACCCTTCGCGAAACCGACCGCCAACACGAATGCGATCCGCCACACTTCTGCAATCCGATGTATAGCTGCTTCACAAGACGGCAAATTCGTTGCTACCGGCGCGACAGACTCCTCTTTGATCGTATGGGACGCTCAAACCCTCAAACCACTCAAACTCTTCCCTCACCACCGCGACGCCGTCTTGTCCCTCTCCTTCCGCCGTGGCACGAACCAGCTCTTCTCCGCCTCCCGCGACCGCACAGTCAAGATCTGGTCATTAGACGAGCTCGCATACGTGGACACACTCTTTGGACATCAAGACGAGGTGGTGGATGTCTCAGCGTTGGCAGAAGAGATCTGCTTCACGGTCGGTGCCCGCGATCGAACAGCTCGACTATGGAAAGTCGTGGAAGAGACACAGTTGGTATTCCGAGGTGGAGGAGCACCCAGACATGTCAACCCGTACGACTCGCGGCCGCTGTCGCACGAGGGCTCACTCGACCGGATAGCGTGTATCGACAATGAGATTTTCGTCACAGGAGCGGACAATGGTTCAATAGCGCTGTGGAATGTGCACAAGAAGAAGCCGGTTCACATCATTCCGTTGGCGCATGGTCTCGATCCGCCTCCACCGTTGGACGAGATCTCTGCGGAGGAGTTCCCGGAGGAGAAGGAAAGAGGTCAGCCGAAGGCGAGATGGATCACGGCTCTGCGAACGATACCCTTTTCGGATGTGTTTGTGAGTGGGAGTTGGGATGGTTTCGTACGAGTCTGGAGAATCAGCAAAGATCGGAGGAAGATCGAGTCGTTGGGCAGATTAGGGGTCAGCATCGATGGGGAGGACGTCAAGGCTGGACTTGTGAATGGTGAACGAGAGGCGGCGACCGGTGTTGAAGAGGACGATGGAGTGGAAAAGTCAATACCTGGCATTGTGAATGATCTAGCGATTGTGGATGTGGGTGAGAGAGGGAAGAGCGGAGTCGTGGTTCTCGCGGCTGTCGGCAAGGAGTTGAGAGCGGGACGATGGAAGGTGGATAAGGAAGGAAAGAATTGCGGTGTGCTGTTCGAGATACCAAGGAGAACTGTCGAGAAGGGAGGGGATGTGGAGGAGGCGGATGCGGAGGAGGATGTGTTGGTCAATGGTCATACTGGTCAGAAGGAGGATGGCTTTGAAGGTTTCGATTGAGACTGAATACATGGTCATGAACACATATCAGAGGGTGGATTTGCAATATGACTGCTGTCCGATCCCTTCACTCAAAGGCATACGACTTCTCGCCTCGATGCTCACGTCTCTGCGCCGTTTGTCGTTGCTATCGCTTGGTCGCCGTCGACTTCTGCCTCCAGACTGCGCCGGCCTGTACTCAATCGACTTATCCTTTGTCGACTCCTTGTATCCGGTGTGTACTCTGCGAATGCCACGCCCGGAATGCTGTCGACCATTGGCTGTCGCACCGTGCTCCATTCAATCGACTCGCTCCTCTTCGATGTCTTCGGTTCGACAAGTGCACTTCACAAATCCTATGCTCTTGAGGTCCTCGACTGTTGGCAGTTGTAACTTGGAAGCCCTCGCCCACGCGTGGCAGTCTAGCATAAGGTCCATGAGGTTCAAACCGTCGTAGCCAGCACTTCCAGGGCTAGGTGCGCCGCACGCGCATTTCAGCTTTCTCTTGAGTCCCTGAGGCTTCGTGAATTTGGGGTATGTCATCTCGGCGGCGGGAAAGCCGTCAAGGCTGGGGACGAAGCGTTTGTTCACGAGAAGTGACCCACCATGTCCGATGCTGGCTTTGAGCTCAACAGTATCGACGCATATACGTAGCCTCGATTGGGTAGCACCCCACGTCAAAGCGTTTGCAGTGTAGTCGTATCTCTGGGAAAAGAAGACGGAGCGGAGGTAATGCGCGATGGGCTCAAAACGCCCTTGTAAAGTCGGATTCAAGATCGGGCGATTGGCGCACCATAGAGAACTGGTGGCTGGCGTGAAATTGAATGTGTTTGAGCCGCAGAACAGCGGAAGAGCAATTCCACGAATGACTTTGCAGACAGCGGTGATCGATAGCTTGTCGGCAATGTATTTGTCGTGTATGTATCCAAGGGTTGTCTGAAGAGGATCCTGGGACTCGCCGAGACCGAAGCAGGGCAGTCTGCTATAGATGGGCTGGTGGTTTGTGACAGCGAGCTGCAGAATCTGGTTGAGAATATCGACCGGAAGGTCAAGCATTGTGCCGCCGCTGACTTCAGCGTAGCCTCGTGGGTGAGACTTCTAATGGCTCTTCGTTAGTGCGCGATTTCGTCGCTGGCTATATATGGCTGAAACGCTTACCCTGATAGTGTTGCGGTGGACTTGCTGGCCGAGAGCGCGCGCATGATGTCGGCGACAGCGTCTCCTCCTGCGGGCGCAGAACCAGTTGTCTCCGCTCTGACATTGCCACCATTCTGGGGCGGTTCGTCGATCAGATGGTTGTGCGGAAGCATGCTGGATAGATGTCTCGCTGTTGAGGTGAGCTTGGAATTTGCACGGTCAGTAGATTCTTGAAATTGCTCGTTGCCGACCATGGTTTGAGCGCAGAGTGTTGTTGAAGACTGCAAGCCGGAGCGTCGTGTGGATGATGCGTTGATGTTTTGGAGCTACAAACGAAAAGTTGCGTTGATGCTCTGGAGTGACAAACGAACAACGCAGCTTCGGCTTAGCACGCAGCGGATGAGCGGCAGAGAAGTCAGCAAGGATCTGCGCGGGCCGTCCCGAAAATTGTAAGTGAATGAATCAAACCGGCAGGCATGTTCAACACGTTGACGACACATCAGATATTGACCTGCCCACGACGCAATTGACTACCGTACTCTCGACGTACCTCGACACTACGGCGGCGAGTATCTCCCTTGCCGGCCCTCCAAATTTCCTCACCAAGCAACGCCTTTGTTTGTCTCGACAAAGCAGATCTCATAGACTCATACAACGCTTTCTCAAGAACGCCACCAATGGTATTGCTCCCAGAACAATGCATGCCTGTCAAAATTGACACAAGCTCTCCCTGATTACGTGCTCATTGACACAATGCTCTCCGGCTGGTCAAGAACACATCGCCTTTGACTTTTGGCGAGACAAAGAACGATATGACTTGGACAATGCTGTGTCGTCGTAGTCCAGAAAAGACACAATGCTCTTGTACAATACTTCTCGTTACGGCTGCTAGCATTAAAGTACCGTCCATCACCCACCTAGAACCAATCACTTCTCACACAGACTTCAAAGCCCAGCTTCCCAATCAGACGACTCTCATCCGCTTGCTTGACGCAGACAAACGAGATTCATCTGACTTGGAACTCACTGACCACAATCAGACCTCGCACCACAACCATCAACATGTCTGACACCTGCCGCATCTGTAAGCAGAACATTAGCGACTGCTCGTGTGCCGTCAAGATGGCGTACGACACCTGTCCGATCTGCCGCCAGAACATCAGCGACTGCTGCTGTGTCGTCAAGAACAGTGAGTTCGCATCCGACAACTGTCCCATCTGCCGTCAGAACATCAGCGACTGCTGCTGTGCGGTGAAGAACCAGCTCGCTTACGACACTTGTCCCATCTGCCGCCAGAACATCAGCGATTGCTACAAGAACAGCAATCCAGTCTCTGACACCTGCCCCATCTGCCGCCAGAACATCAGCGATTGCTGCTGCGCGGTGAAGAACAGCAAGACTGTCTCCGACAACTGCCCCATCTGCCGCCAGAACATCAGCGACTGCTGCTGCGCGGTTAAGAACCAGCTTGCCTACGGCTACCTTGCGTACGACACCTGCCCCATCTGCCGTCAAAACATTAGCGATTGCTGCTGCGCCGTCAAGAACGGTCTGCAGTGCGCTCATGGCTTTGCGGGACTGGGAGGCTTCGGCGTTGCGGTCTGCTGAGCGAGCGAATTAGCTTTGCTCATGTGTGCAGTAAGTACGTTGTAATGTCTGCTTCGTCTGTACAGCTGGGGGCTACTGGTAGCACTGGCTGGAATACGGAAGTCTGATCGAGATGTCCCAGCATACTGGTGTGAATTAACCTTAGCGATCAATCAAAATGAAAGAAGTCTCATACCGCAAATCTATACCGCCTTCCATCTTCCGTTTCTGCCATCGCAATGCGCAAAGTTAAGCTGTATTGCAGTTCATGTGAAGTCTCGAAAGACATTCCGTTATTTGCCTATTCCATTGTTGTCGAATCAACAAAGGCATCCTTTGTAATCCCATACTCAGACTGAGAGCGCTCGCTTTTCAACCGAACCTTTGACAGTCCATTGCTCGAGTCCGGTGTCCGTTTCTTGTTGCCACTGTAGCTCCTCTCCTTGGTCGGTTCCACGCTGACATGAGCAGGTACCTTTCTGCAGCCTCAAACGTCCGAGAGCAAGCGGTCGACTCTCTCCAGACTGGTGGCACTCCTGATGCGCATCTTGTTGCACAGCGGGCATGGCGACATCTCCAACAATCCGAAGTCCGGGCGCTCGCGGATCATGCGCAAGAAAGCTGCAGTCTCTGGCGGCTTGGTCATTGCGGCGATCTTGATCACGTCGTTGTCGCACATTAAAGCACTGGAGCTCTGCGGACTGTTGCGGATGCAGTCGAGCAGTAGTCTCCACAAGATGTCTGGGTCGGAGTCGCCTTCGCCCGAGCTGCAGCTTTCGCACGTGCAAACAAGATGTCGTTGGCTGCGATCTAAAGCCGGACCTTGAGGATGCACCGAATTGCCCAGAGCCCATCTGTTACGTCTGTCTCCAGTACGCACGTTCGGCCCGGTGACATCCACTTTCTTGTCCACGACGAGATTTCCATGTCCCAGTATCTTGGCATCCAATCTGAAGAGAATGCGGTGCTCGTCGGAGAAGCCAGACTGCCGAGCCCAAAGCATCTCCATATACACAATGTGACGAATGAGCCGGAAGGTGGCGCCCATGGCACCCACGACTCTCCGACTCGGCATGATGTCGACCCGAGGACTGAATGTGAATGTGTTCAGGCCGTAGTACATTGGCAATGTGATACTCCGCACGGCACGCGAGACACTCATGATGGACGGCGGACCAATCGTGGCAGGGTGTTTGGTCCGTTGCGCTTTTCTGGCATGAGAGCCGTTCTCAAAATAACCATCTTGGACCCGAGCGTGCAGAACCAAGCCGTCTTCTGATAGCTTGACTGGAATGGAACGACTTCTGGAAAGGACCAGCTCGTAGATGCGGCATTGGAGTTCCGGAGGCAGGTCCAGGAGACCATTGCTGTCGGGCATTGACGTGCTAGCGAGACAAGATCAGCACTGATGGATGAAGTGCGGCCCGGCTGTCACTTACGTATGTTGCTTGTCCGCAGAACTTTCGATAGATGAGGTCGACTCGTGGGCAGTGCTCGTGGGTGCGCTTTTTGTGTGTGTGCTTTGTCGCTCGACCTGACTTGAGCGTCGTAGCGTGGAAGATTGTGGCTGCTGTTTCTCATCTCGCTCCTGCTGACAAGTGCGCGCCATCTTGGCGTCTGTTCCGGCGTTCAAAGTGTTGATGTTGTGGAAGTGATGAGAGCTTGTGCGCTTCATCAGAAGAGTACGGGAGCGGATTAGCGCGACTAGCTGATAAGTTGAGTTATCCGAACATGGGACGGCCCGAGCTACGGCTGTCAGTGAATATGAGAATGCAAGAGCTACCAACGGATGACTCGTCGTTACATTTTGGCTATCGCGGTCAAGTTACCACTCACATCTCCTTACCCTTCGGCACCTTCTCATAAGCCGCCTTGATCTCCTTCAGCGCCGAGACATTCTCCAACCACTTCTTCGTGCTCGGATAGCTGTCCAAGCTCAAGCCAGCGTAGCTGTGCTGGTAAACCCACGGATACACATGGAGATCGACCGCAGTGGGAGTCGAGCCAGGCAGGATGAATTTGTCGCCAGTCTTCTTGATCTGAGCGTCGATCACGCCAAAGCAGCGGTACGCTTGCTCTTCGAAGCGCTTCAGGGCGTCCTCGTTCTTGGAGGAGTGGTAGTGGCGGAACCAGTTGACTTGGCCTGCGAGGTGTAAGCTGATGCAGTCCCACGATAGTCCAACTTCCAGACGATCACACACCCATCATGGGACCCAACGTGCTCAAGAGAAAGTACTCCCACTTCTCAAAGTCCACACGATCCTGCTCGGAGCTTCCACGCGGACCGAGCTTGTTCTCTTTGTCGTACACTCGCAGCAGGTAGTTCATCACGGCACCGCTCTCCCAGCTGGTGACGCCAGTGTTTGGGTCTTCCAGAGCAGGAACACGGCCATTCTCGTTGATTTTCAGGAACTCTGGTCCCTTGACACCGTTGGCTGCATCGCCGAATTGCCAGAGCTTGACCTCGTACGGAAGGTTCAGGAACTCCAGGGCGGCGGCGATCTTGTATGGGTTGGGACCTGTGCCGTGAGCGTGGAGGACGAGAGGTTTGATGCTGGAAGACATGATGTGCTGAGACAATTGTTGATGATGGTTTCTTGGGGAGAAGTTGGAGTGAGGTTCAATGGCAATCGAGGCATGGAGACGGGACAGAAGCTCTTACCCGCACAACCGCATTGCGTCACAAGCTGGGGAGCTTCTGTCTCCACCTCACCTGCTTCCAAAGCACATCGATGATCAGCACCTCAATGGAGCAGTCTCCGATTCCCGACATTCTTGTATGCAAGTCGACCTCCTCCCTGCGTTGCCGATGAGCATCGCAAGGCCACGGCAGTTGGCAAGGGCAGGGTTCAATTCAGGCTGTTTGCCCAGCCGCTCCAATCATGCGGTTCAGGCGGCATATTGTTGTTCTACCTGCTTGCCTTGTCCGGAGATGCAGCCATTGCAGCCGTCGGCAACACGCCCGGTGCCGCAATGTAGCGGGATAGCGATCGGAGGAGAAGACCTGTCGTTGTACTGTATGCTAGATACCGTATAGGTGTGCTTTCTCCTCGGCTCCACTGCCGCTTCAAAATTTGATCCATGACCCCTCGAATATTGACGCCGCCGAAAACGGAGTTATAGCCGAATTGACGGGCCAGCACAGCCACAATTTGAAGGGCCCAACCGGTCGGGTTGATTTTTTGGCCCCCATTGGTAGACTTTGGCCCCTGACCGAGGCGTTCTTGGGCGTTTTACTTTTCGCAGGATGGAGCTATTGCGGACCAAGAAGTGTTCGGTGTCGTTGATGTTGCATCATGAACGGCTGGTCAATGAAACATGAGAAGACGCCGAGGTGTTCCCCAGAGCTGATGTGCACATTCTGATCGATGTCGCGTGCCGTTCTGGTTTGACAAGAAAAGTATACCGTCGCGAGTCAGGGAGAAGGGGCGCTTCTCCTGCTCCTGAGCTTGTTGGCGAGCTTCGACGCTCTTCATCGTACATGATTTATCCGCTTTGCTAGATCTTCTGCTCCTGACAGGCAGTTCAACAGCCACGACGCATTATCGGAACCATCTCATGTCATTCCATTACATCCAGCTCTTGACACTTCTGAGACTCGTCCAGGTTCTCGTAGTTCAATGATTCGCAAGGACCGGGTGAAAACGTCGTTTCGTATGCCGTGCGCGTCGTATTCGTCCGCTCACCGTCAACGATCCAAGCTCTTGGAATTCCCATGCCTTCAACTCATGACAGTGATCCTCCAAAAGTCCCTCGTACGTTTCTTGCGTTAGTTTCCTCTCGGCCACCCTCTCCGAGCCAACCATATTCCACGACGACGCCTCCAGCAACTTCCAGCGACTCTCAATTCCGTGCAACTCATCGATATCCTCCCATCCCTGCCTGAGGCATCCCGACGATCTGAGGCATACCCATCATGGTTCCCTGAGGCATCTGCGGCACCTGCTGTCCAGTTTGCGCCTGTCCCTGCGTTTGAGCTCCACCACCTCTCGCAAACATTCCAACCAACTTTCTCCCAACGCCCGGCTCCAGTTCCGTTCCATCCCTCGCGATCTTCACCTCGCGACTCGCGTTCCATGGGTTCCTCAACCCTCTTGTACGGTAGAAAGGTAGTCGGTTCGTGGACATCCACTCGATTCGAAATTGTCGGCCCCAGTTCTGTCCGGCTGTTGCTCCTGCTCCGGTTGGTGACTCGTTGTCCCGCTGTGTCTCCTCGCCCTCTTCGCTGTGCTCTGCTTCCCAGAATATCGTCCCGCGTGCGGAGTCGTCGATGATGCGGCCTTTGGGTGCGGTGGCGGTAGCAGGTGTAGGAATCGATTGTGGCGACACGCTTGGATCTGCTGAGGCTGTGGCGGCTGCTCCTTCTTGTTCGGCCGAAGCAGGCGACTCGTTCATCCTTACCGCCTCGCCGCTGATCTTACTCGCCATGCGCGCGTAGCCAAAGTATTCGCCTGACTTGTTTGCTGAAAATATGAGGTAAACGTTGTCCGCTTGTTCGTATGCCCGGTTGAGAGTCTCTTCGTTGTGCGACTGAGTCGCCCAAATGCCGTTCCGGACCGACGCTTCGAGGTCCTGAGCGGTCAGCGACTTGACGATGAAGTACTTTTCGGGAACTTTGGTGTCAGAGACTGGAGGTGGTCCAGATGAAGCTTCGGTTGTAGATGGAGATGAAGTGTCGGCACTATTGCTGGATCGTGAACGGGCGATCGTTGGACTGAGGAGGTCATCGGAATGAGTGGGATCGGGAGTCGTTGCTTCAGGCGTTGGACCGGTCTCGGGCGTGACAGATAAGGTGCCGGAGGGTGAAGGCGAGAGCGAATCGTTTGCAGGTGTTGTAGACGATGCTGCGGCTCCTCGGCGGAGGCGACAAACGAGACGTACGCCATGGAAGCGGGAATCGTGGAATCGCGTCATGGCGGCAACGCAAGCTGCTTCGGTGCGGTAGTTGACGAAAGCACAGTTCGATTTGGCGATGAGGAAAACGCTCTCGATGTCGCTCGTCGCGTCGCGGGAGAAGTGATCTTTGAGATCAGTAACTTGTGCTGCCGGTGGAAGATTACCAACCCAAAGAGCATGTCCGGATTGCTTTGGCTTGCGAGGCGGTCCGCGTGGGAAGTTTGGAATCGGCGCGTTGTCTGGTGATGGTCGGCGTGCGAACTGGGCTGGGAAGAGGTCAGCCGGCGAATGTAGTATCATATCGACACTGGTCTTACACATGTCGGTCGGCATGCCCGGCATGCCTTGCAGCATCGGCGTGAACTGTGGAGCGTAGCGAGGATCGATCGAAGAGAATTGTGGTGGACTCATGCCATACCCGTAAGGATCGATCGGGGAATACTGCACGTGTTGCTGCAGTTGGTATGCTTGTGGGCGCTGCATGGTCTGTCCGGCAGCGAACTGAGCTTCCATATACTGCTGTTGCTGTGCCCTGGCCAACGAGGCGGGATCCATGAATTGAGGTCCGCGTTGAGGGGCGTACTGCATGCTCGAGTAAAGGTTGGCCGAGGGATCTTGGTAAGCTCGTCCGCCATGTGGAAGTGCACCCGCAAGAAGCGACAAGTCGAATGATTGCTGTACATGTTGTCCGTATTTTTGAGGCTGCTGCTGCTGCTGGGACAGATGTCCCAATTGAGATTGGAAAGGCGGACTATGATCAGTCAGCCGGTTGCGACATGGGCCGCTGTCGATTAGGGGCTTACTTTTGTTGTGATTGGATTGGGAAATGCTGTTGGTGCTGGCGGGGATGTGTCTGGTGGTGCTGCTGCGAAGACCCAAGACCAGCCGAGGGTGTTGTATCATTTTCGTCGGCCATGATGTCTGGAGTGTCTGAATGTCTGAGTATTGGCTCGTTTGGTAAAGACAGAAGTGGACGCCGAGTTGAACGAAAGGGCCGCGGACGCTCAGAAGTGATCAAGCAGTGCTGGAGGTCGGTATCGTCAGCCGATTGCGAGTGGCGAGCCTGAAGTAACGGACATAGAGCAGTGGTGAGAGGGCAGCGGCCAGCTGGTTTGATCAGTGATGATGTCCGAGACGACGGCTGGGGAAACGATGGCAAGGTGCGGCGCAAGACGAAGCACGATCTAGAACAAGAGAAAGATTGACCCACCGGAAGGGACAGTTCTCACGAACAGATGCCGTGCGCAGTGCAGAGGTGCCGAGCCGAGAAACAGGACAAGGAACAGGCAGAGTATGACAGGTCAGAATGAGTTCGGGATAGTCAAGATCGGAACCTCCCACACTGTGATGAACGCAGCTTCGGGAAACGGTGGACGTTCAGGATCAGCATGTCATGTAACGACGCCTGAACCTAGTAGTAGTGTATTAATATGAACAGTGGTAGACATATACGCCACACTGGGAGGGAGCATGGCATGGCAGCCGGCGGAACCACGCAGCGGGTACCTAGAAGTAGTGCATTTCGCAAGCACGCACCCACGCCGCACTAACGACCACAAGCCGAGAACGCAACCCTCTCGTGGCCAACTATTTGCCGTGTCGGAAACCCCGAAGAGTGGGATCGTTGATGAAGGGAGGCTTTGACATGCCTTGCTTTGCGGTACGGGACAGACGATCGCAGATCCAATGAGACCTCATCGTCCACCGAGCTCCGGAGCAATGGATGTTTAGGCGAGGGAGGCATCGGAGCTGAAAGGATGCATGGTCCTCTTTTCGATTACGCCTACGGCTGGTGATGTCGGAAGCTCAACGGGATCGCTCTTGCACGACTGGATTTGCCACCGCTTGGGTCCACAGGGTAGGGCAGAGTCACGCATAGGCGTGGCCGTACTCCACGTTGGGTTGCAAAGAAGTCCCGGATCGCGCGTGTCCAATGTGCGCGAATGGCATGTGCTGTGGCGGTGTCGGTGTGATTGCGCGCGTGGCAGCAGTAGCGAGGGTTTCTCCAGCCAGACCCAAGACAGGTTCGCCACCCGCAGACCGGGATGAGTGCAGCTAGGGCACATCTAGTTCTAGCTGGCGAATGGCCATGGCGATGGCGACGGCAGCTGCGTATTCACAACAGCGCAAGGGCGTGGAGGCGAACGACGGCGTGCAGTCCGAAGCTATTGTTGTGGAATAACTTCGGCGGTGCGATTGACAGAGGTATCCCTGCTGCTGCCCGGATGTGTTCATGGAGCGGCTGATGTCGAACTTTGGCGACTATTGTCACGTTGATCTTGTTGCTCACGAGCTGTGTGTGTCGCAGCATAGAGAAGCAGCTTGCTCGCTTGTGCTCCTTGTGCTACAGTACTGAAGTACCCCTCCCTTGGGACACATCACTCTTGCGTCGTATACACGTCGATCGCACAGAACCGATCTGTCAAACGCCACACATTGAGACCAGCTGCCCTGCCCCTGCCCGAGGGAAAGCATGTGCGAATGCCTGTCGACCACATCCTCGCGATCTCCGGTGGTTGTACGACAGCATCAGCACCGTCAACCGTCTCACAGAATAGGTCCAGCCGGGCACACGACCTGCAACTCCCCATATCGATCGATGTTCTCGGATTTCTTCACTCCTGCAGGATGGGAAGCTTGGCTCGGCTCCGCTTCGTCGGCCTCGACTACGATGTTCTTCTCGCTCTAGGACTACACGCTTTCTGTCGCAAGACTATACAACAAATCTGAGATTCCTTGTGTCGATTATCGTTGTAAGCCACACCGACGGCGCCAACTCCGTTACAGAGACGAAGCGAGGCACCGCCACAAGGATTCCCTCGCTGCTTTTCTTCAGCGCGGTTCAGGATCCCCAGACCTGGCGGCGTTCTTTGAGTTTACGGCCACTCCGGAACTATCGCACCATTTCCCACAGGTTTGGAGTCGTCTTTCGTCACATTCCTCATCACCTCATCAGGCACGAGCACATCGAATCAGCGTTGCTTGATGACCACGATCACATGCAAGCCACGCTTCAGAATATCGATGCCACATCGGGCCGTTCTGCAAGGCTGCTCGACCAGCGCCACAGACATTTGCATTCCACTTGTTCTGCAGCCATGAAGAACTGGAGCTGTATATGTACTGGTCCGGACACCCGGACCGACAATGGAGTGGCTCTGAGGACCTGCCTTCCACGGTGGCTGCTCTCCGACCAAGATGGAGGCGCTCTCGGGCACTTCGTGTGATGCCAGGCTGCATTTGGAACAGGATGGGCGAGTTGTATACGGCCAACCGGTCCACTTTCATCTACCAGGCCAGCGTTGCTGCTCGCAGAGAACTCGTTGTCCGAGCTCGGGCTTCTCTACATGACCAGAAAATGCCTCATCACGTTGAGCAAACTCCGACTCGAAAGATCATCATACCACCTCAGCCACTGCTAGAGATCTGAAGACCGGTACTGACAGCCACCGTTATGCTCCGAACCGCTCTTCAAGGCCAAGACTTCGCGCCTACTCAATCAGAGTGAAAGTCGAACCGCGGGAACTTAGCACAGCACCTTCCTCTTCGAGGCATATCTCCTTCGTGGCTCTGTGCAAGTTCCGCACTCTCTCGGCACGGCCCAGGACAGCATTCTTCAATGGACGAATTCCAAATCGTGCACAGATGGCTAACGTGAGGTTGGCTTCCACGCAAAGCATGTTCCTGAAGCGCTGTCGATCTCGCGTACTCCGAGCCTCGTCGTTTGCATGTGAAGAGCAGAGCTTGCTGCATATGATCACGAATTCGAGCCGCACACTCGTTGTGACCGATGATTATTTGAAACATGTCCCAGTGATCAGTACTACGCACTGTCATGGCATTGCTGGTCACATCTGCTCAGTTTTGGCTGCCGGAGTACAACCGCAGCCGGTCCAAAGGTCGACATTCGAGCTTTCACATCTCCACGCACGACAGTGAGCTGAACACGACAACGGCAGACTCTCTGCAGTCGATAATCCCGCAAGCGACTCACAAGCGAGCTCTGTCATCTCGTGGCAAGGGAACTCAGCCTCGACGACAGGCGGCCTGCTAAACTGGCAGTGCAAAACTGACTGTCACCACCCGACAATGAAGGGTAGTTACGGAGCAGCTGACAGGCGCCCAATTGACAGTGACTCCAATAGCACGCAAATATACGGCGGCGGATACAGCTTGTGGAGGGCCAAGGTAGGCCAAATTGATTGCCTCCTAGCAGACATACGATGAGCGATAGGTCGGCCAAGAACGAATTTGTCCAGGCAGACATACGATGAGCGACGGGACGCCAAGCGTTGGTGTATCCGCGCGCCGTCACGAGGAGAATAGCGGACGAGATGCCACGGCTTTCACAGGAGTATTATTTCGAGCCTCACAAAGGCCTGAGAGAAGTACGACGGATGAATCGTCAGAAAACAGGTGCAATTGAAGAAGACGCAAGGTTGCATTCCGCCGCCGTCTCTCCCACTTCGCCCCCGGACGACAACCTCAAGCCATTGAGTACGAGTCTTGCTTCAAACCAACTTTTGAGGAAACACCAAGCACGACAACGAAACGGTTGCGAGACAAGGCTCTAACGAAAGTGGTGATCCCGCGCCGGAGCAAGCCAGCAAGGAGGTTTCCAATTGCATCCGCGCAATCGCTGCCAAACAGAACATCAATGGAAGTCGTATCCCAGGACGGCCAATCTCATCGGGACGAATCGGAATGCTGTCGACGCGTGAGCACGCGGGTGATCGAGGCCGTCAAGAGGGTATCGAACGTACGAGCTTCGAGCTCTATGTCCGGAATTGGAACGTCCAGCCGAATTGAAAGGCTCAGCACATTTTGTCATTTGGGCAGGTGTTGTTCGAATCGCCGCATGGCGTGAGGTCGATGACCATGTATGGACCTGCGCAATCTCCTCCGCCACCGCGGCATTGTTTGTCGCCATTGCAGTAACGAGCGTTGCCTGATTCAGGAGTATACAAGAGTCAGCGATGTTTCGCTAGACGAGCGTCAAGATGCCGGCTCCAGGCCTGGTTCGCTCGCTTGGCCTACAACTCCTGGACCAAAAGCAAGAATCAATTCCGGTTTACACTTTGCAACCATTCCTCACTCACAGAGTGAGAAGCCATCTCGGACAAGGCAGTTGATGCAAAGCTCACACGATCTTGCCTGGGTGAAGCCGCGTCTAATTCGATGAAGGCCCATGTTTGCAGGCCTCTGTGCTGTGGACGTCTTCCGAGTGGATATTCCTGTATGCAGTCCACAGGCTGTATACTAAGCTCGGCAAATGACTTCCAGACGCTCCGATGCGTTGTACCGCTGTGAGCCTTTCCAGTCTTTCGTAGAAGACACCGAGCCGCGGAGCTGGTGCCGAACCTTGATGGCTGCGGACAATGTCTGGCGCGACGTGGGGTCTTTTTGGGTTAGTCCGTTCAAGGGACACAGGCCAGAGAAGAAGATGACGATGGTCGGGAACTGTGACCTGGCATTCGTCCTGGTATCGAGCGATGCGGCCCGGTGCAAATTGCCCGATTTGGTCAATGCTCTCCTCTCGAGACCGAGTATCAGGACAGATACGAGGCTGGAAGGCGACTTACGACTCTACTCATACTCAAAAATCACTCTACGTCTTGAATTCGAAATTCAGACGCTCATCAATCGGGGCTTAAATTTCCTCCAATACTCCAGTGCAGCATGTTGGTATCGAATCGCGCGTGCTTTCGAGGGCATTGTGATTGCAGTCACGTCGTCCTCAAAAGCTGCCGCGTTATCATCGCTGCCTACGCTGCCTCCACGTACGCTTTATGACTGGCCATCCTTCTTCACACCAGTTCTGTCTTACCTTGTCGGCTGTAGAGATGTCACCTCAAGGGTGGTTGCGATGACTAGGAAGCCAGACTGGCGCGGTTTTACTGTTTCTGGGAATGCATGTATCTGCGATCTTTTGCACCCGATGTGAATTGAACAGACATTATTTATCGACTTGCCCAGCCTCGATACCCTTCCTTCATCCATCCCCTAGTAAGGAATTCCATTCGTCAACAACTGGAAATAGTCATACACTGCGGTGCTATAACTCCTCTCACTCCAATGCACCAACTTTCTCACGAACTCGGCGGCTTCGCGATCACTCTTCTCCAACACGAACCTCTCCCGGAAGTGCTGAATAGTGGCCGGCTTAAAGCATGGCAGGCCCGAGTCCAGCATCGTGCTCACGATATGCGACAGCTGCTCGACATGTTGTCGAGCCGCCAGGAATGCCTTGATACACAATTCCTCAAAGACCTTGAATGCCGGAGCAGAACTCGAACCGCCCATGACAGCCACCATTTCGGGCGTCAGTTTGAAAGGCGCCCGCTCGAATTTCACACCGCCTGGAGCAATGTCGAAGCAGAAACCAAAGTCGATGTGTAAGATGTGACCGGCATCGTCGACCATGATGTTGCCGTTGTGTCGATCTTTGAATTGTAGGAGGTAGGAAATGATGGAGTACGCAGCCATGGACTTGATAAAGTTTCCTCGAGCTTCCTGGAACCGGATCGAGTCCTCGTAGCCGTACTTTGAAACGAAGTATTCGTATAATCCGTTGACGGCTTCGCGGCCGAGCATGTCACGGGAGATAGAATTGGGCAGCACGTCAATGACACCACATCCGGGCGCCGTGGCGGTCACGCGATATGGGAATACATATACGTCGAGGCCGACGTTGTTGAAGATCCCGCGAAACGCGGCGATGAGCTGCAGAGCGAGCACGTCTTGGCGGCAATCGTCGCCAACCTTGAAGATGGCCGACTGCCAGACCTCGTAGGTGCGGCGCTTGGTGACGATGCCATTCTGCGAGCTGGGCGTGGGGTTCGTGTCCGCTTCACCCTCCTCTTTCCGAATTCGGAATGTCGCCATGTACGGAGCTTTGGCATGACTTTGCAGTGGTTTGCCGGACTTGCGGTCGATGCCTATGACCACGCCGTCAGGATTGGAAGGAAGATACACGCCGACGTCGACCTGGATCTTGCGAAGCTCCTCTTCGATCTTCTGCTTCTTCTCTGGCTTCGGTCGCTTGATGAAAGGTTTCAGTGTGCCGGAAATGCCCGTGACCTTGCCGAAGAAGTCGAATTCGCGCTCGTAAAAGTCCTTGTCTTCCGACGAAAAGCTGTCGATAAGCGAATTCATGACACGGTCCAGCACTGGTTTGGCAGGGTCCGGGATCTGAGACTCCTCATCTTTGTAGGCGTTTGCTTTGATGTTCCAGATGATCTGATGGGCGAAGAGCTGCGAGAATGTCGCTGTCTCGATGATGTACCTCTCCACATATCCGAGCGCATCGTAGCGTAATGTCTGTACGATTTGCGGGACGTAGAAGAAGTTCACATCCACGTGGTGGCTCTCGACGGCACGTACGGCGTACTGGATGACGAAAGGATGGTTCCCATAGGCTGGGAGAAAGTAGGTCACCGCTGCCATTGGGTTGATCGGAGCCCAGTAAAGCAGATACTTCAACTGAGGTTGCAAGTCAGAGGGCAGAGAGGGTCCAAGCAGGATGTACAAGGCATCGGGCTCGTGAATCGCTTTCTGTGGTTCCTTGACAAGGAATCGACGAACATCCTGGGCAAGCTTATTCGTGGTCGAGTAGCGCTTGGTGAGCTGAACAGCAATCCTTGGGTCCTCGTCCCATGCAGTTTGCAAAAGAGAGGAGATGGTCGTCTCTTGGCTGTTGAGTTCGTTGTGGCCCGGCGCGATGCTTTTGGGCTCCTGAGCTAGTGGTGCGATCCACACGGTCAGACGGCCGATCTCATGACTGAGGAGTTGTGAAAGAAGTGCTGCCTTTTGTCGAAGTGAAGGCAAAGCTTTTGTGGCCTTCTCTCCAACGCCACCCAGGCCGTCAATGGTAGCAGACACATCCATCAGAAGTTTCTTCTCCGCTCTCATCTGCAATCGATTGCTGCCATACGAATACTTGGGCGCAGTGGCGAACCAAGAAAGGCCTCCAGATAGGATCGCATCCTTGAGTCTCCACTGCGCTGCGGGACTGATGCGAGTGGAGTACTTGAGCACTTTGAGGGCCAGTAGAACGATGTGAAAGTGCACTTCTCGTGCAAGAGGTTGCGAGACGGCGTGCTTCATCGACAACAGCGTGATACGCATCAGACGATTGTAGATCCGCTCGACAGAGGGAGACGTCAACCTCGACGCACTGAAGTGGCTTGACAAGAAGTGCGTCAGCCGCAAGTGCGGGCTGATGAGATTGTGCGTAGCCTGCTCGCGTCGCTTGATGGCGTCCCAGTTTGAAGGTGCGAATTCTTCCTTGACGTAGAAAGGGTCCAGATGCTGCAGAGAGGTCGAGAAAAAACCTCGCTTCGATCGCAGGGAAGCCTCCCAGCCAGCGGCGACTTCAACCAGGACTCTCGATTCGAGACTTGGATTCTCTTTGATGATGCCCAGCCAGAGCGAGATGCCGAGATTGATGCTTTGCTTGGTGAAGATGATGAAAGGTATGCCGACCAGATCTTGGATGAGTACCACATGGTTGGAGGCGCTTCTGCTGAGCATTCCAGCGGCATCGCGAAGTGTTTCGCGGACTTTGGTGAACGGGATGGGCACACGGCCTCGCAGTTGTCGGGACAAGGTCTTCAGCTCTGCGGCTTCTCGATGCACGGGATCGTCGTCGCTCATCAGCGCAGGAAGAGCCTTGCCGCTGTAGTCGATGAGTGCCCATTCTTCGTCGGTCTCCAGTCTCGCGTCCAGATGCCGATATTCTTGGCGTGTAGTATACTGGGCCACGAAATCGGATGCAGTCGTGACATTGAGATTGCGCTGCGCATCAAGACTGGTCAATCGTTGATCAGTGCTAGGCACGACCGATCCCATCTCCACAGCAAACGATCGACCGAGCGCAATATGACCATACGAGCCGTCATCTTCGTAATCTTCCAGGTATGCTTGAAGATGACCTTTGACGTCAAGAGGAGCCACGTCAATGGCTTTGTGGACCCAAACACGAGCATTTTGATGCAACGACGCAAGTGTTGACTGGCGGTATTGAATATCATCGGAAAGCTGAATCGAGACATTGCCCTTTGCAGAGCTGTACTGCGATCGCCAGCCGTATTCGTCGGTCTCTGTGTCGAGGCAGCTCTTCCACATCAGCGAGAGGAGTTCCAGCAGGGCAAACAGTGAAGCTTTCTGGCAAAGGGCAGACGGGACCACGCTGATGATTCGATTGCACGAAGCAATGGCAGCCTGCTGAACTTTCGAAATGCGATGGCAGCATCCTTCGAAAAAGGCTGCAAGCTGAGTTGCAATCTGCGGCGCCGCGAACTCTTGACGTTGTCCTGACAGTGCCACCCTCAGATAGACATCTACGCTGTGGCTGGCGACTGCCAGCATGCACTTGCCCAACGCAGTGGTCTTGACCTTGTTCTCGAGGAAGTAAGGCAACACAGCCGTACAGTCTCCGCCTTGGGCTCGCAAGCTCGAGACAAGCAGCGCTGCGTTCAGAAAGACGGACTCGGAATAGCTCAGACTCTTGATGTCATGCTCACACGAAGGCAGTGCGCGGATGAGAGATGGTTTTTGATGATCGTGCTGATGAGAATGAGCCCCTCGTCGCAGAACCGGATTGAGTTCAATGCTGCTATCAGGCATGTCGACACGGGCTTCGTCTACCAGAGGTAAGCTGTACAGCGCTAGAGTCTGGAGATCCTCGAGATGTTCCTTCGTCGACGGGGCGTTCAGTGTAAAACCATGAACAGCGATATTGAACCAAGCGTCCCGGCCGAGAGCCAGGATCTCGTCTTCGTCCTCCAGCTGAGGCTTGCTGCTGGTGTCGTGGGAGGCGAGGATTGCCATGGGACGGAACAGTTGCGCTATTGTCTTCGAAGCAAGCGCCACATCGATGGTCCGCTCACCGGCAGTGTCTCCGCTGCTCACACACATACCTAGCAGATGAGCAAGGTACGGCTCGAAGAAAGGCGAGTCCTTCTTGATCCAGGTCGAAAGCCGCAGTCGACCCTCCGTCACAGCCGCTGAGATGGACGTACTGTTTTGGACGAGCGCCTCGCTACCAACACGGGCGTAGAACCGCAGCAGACCCTTGAGTTCATTGGGTCCTCCGCAAAGGCCCAAGGCCGAAGTCTCGACGATGATCCGCGCATCCACTGCTTCATTGATTCTACCAATTTTCTGCACAAGCATGGATATGACCAGCGCTGTTAGTTGAACTTCGCTGCGAGCAACGGCGACCGCCACAACGGCTTGCACGACCGTAGCGTACACGGCAGAGGCTTCTTCTTCGTCGCTGATGACCAGAGAGATTGAGCTTCCGATGTTCTGCTGCGTCGAAAACGGCAAGGCCTGGGACTCATTCCCTATGCTGAGAGTGCTGTCGAATAGTGCCGATCTGTATGTCTCTCCATTCTGCGAGCCGGAGCTGAGGATATTGCCCAAGCTGTACACGGTACTGATGGCCAGCTCTTGGGGTACAAGCTTCAGGACTCTGGCGAGACATTCGCAGGCCACAGTAGCGGTGGTTGGCGACATCTTCCCGCGAACGATGAGCCGAGGCAGAGACCTGGCCAAAGCAAAGGCTACAGTGCTGGACATTCCAGCGAGAATGGCCATGCCCTTCAACACGGTCTTCGCCAGCTCGTCGTCCACCATCTGCATCGGGTCCACGGTGATGGACTCAAGCCATGCTAGGAGCACATCTGTGTGCGGTGTCTCGCCTTCCAATATACAGCAGCAAAGGAAACTCCGTAGTACGCTGCACTTCACCTCGCGTGCAAGTCGTTGCTGCCACTCAGAGCCGAGCTTCAAGTAGTCGGCATCAGCTTCGAGCAATTTCATCTCGTCGGTGATGACGTCGCTGAGACTGCCGACGAAGCCGTCAGACTGCGCCTGGCTTTCGCGGGTCGTGCTCTGGGTGAGCAGCATGTCGAGGAGGGCCGTTCCCGGTACAGGCTCGGGCAGTGGAATCAACGCCAACACGCTCTCCTCCACGACGTTCATAAACGCCTGCTGCAGAAGCATGGCGCCGAGCGGCTGGCCCTTTGCAGTGTAGTGTCGGATCCAACGCTTCCAGTCTTTGACAATCCGGGAAGAATTGCTTGTGTTCCTGATTGCGGAGAGGCCTCCCTCCAGTGAGACCATGAACTTCTCCGAAAGGATGCGCCTCAATTGTGGGACCAGCATCGTTCGCTGCTCAGGCGACCATACCCGCACATACTTTGCCACGGCGTGAAAGAATCCGACCAGGGATACATGAAGCTGTATGACGCGAAACGTTTGCTTGTTCAGTTCGAGCTCAACTGTACCTTCCTCTGAGGATTTCGGCCATTCTGTATTGTCTGCGCTGAATGCCAACTCGTCTACGGTTCTCTTGATGCACGTCCACGACTCTTCCCGAAGCGACGGGTGGTTCAAGCCCAAAGCCAGCACGGCCGTTGTGAGGTCGTAGCTGAGTGTTTCCCATGGTGGAAGGGGTTGGTGTAGTGGAGTGGCAGCGAACACTTGTTGATGTGCCTCCGACACATACGGCGCCAATTGTTGCAACAGACTTTCAGCATCCGTTGTCGTTTGTACTACCGGAGCTGCCTTGCACAGTGCTGTCAAGACTTCCAACTCTCGCACGCTCATGGGTATCGAAGATGTCTTGACCGTGCTTCCGCCGTTGACCGTCCCGTCCGTCCTGCTCTCAGCGTGGCTCTTACTCAAATAAAACAGTCTCTTGATGTCGCGATCGTCGTCCTCCGTTGAGGTGCTCTGAGCTGCCAGCGCCGCGAGCTTCTCGAGGGCGTTGCGCCGCGTTGCGCGAGTTGTGCTGTGGGCATCGTTTAGCATTGTTCGTGGACTTTGGAAATATTGTCAGTCGTGGTAACGCACAGCTTCATGTTCGAGGCTCCAACATGCGCGCCGGAGGGCGATGACTTCTGACGAATGAATTGTTCCTTCGAAGACACGAGCTGCTCCTGAACTGACGTCGCGCTTCAGATGTGCTTAGTCATCAGAGTCCGATGGAAGGAAGGACCACCATCGAGCCACATGGATTTGATAGAGCACCAATCGATCACGATGCCAACAACAAGAAGTCAGTCAGCAGGCGTTGCTAAGAAAGACGCGCCATCAAAAGACGTCTCTAAGCCGGCCACCAAACGTAAAGCAACCGATACACAGAAGCCAACCACCAAGAAGCAAAAGAAAGACTCCAGCAGTAAAGTGAGCAAGTCCACAAACGATACCAAAAAAGACTACAGTGGCGACGAAAACTCCATCACTATCAACCGTGCTCCCGTCCTCGAACTTTGGGCGAGCTCCGTAGCACACATCCTACATCCCTCTCTCTCCTGGTCCACTTGTCTGAGCATAGGCGGCGCCATCAGCACCATCACGGCCATCTCCAAAGGTCGTTCCATCGGGAAGATACAGAAACCTGATCCTGACGAAGCCGCAGAGAAGAAACAGAAACGGCAGAAAAGTGATGCGAAGTTGGAGGATGTCGACGTCATGGGCTTCAATCTACATCTTGACAAAGATGGACAGGCGATGGTAGGAGACAAGCCTAAGAAGAGTGACGAAGACGCTCTGAAGAAGAAGTATGGGCCGGAGAGCTACGAGAAGGCCGAAGTGGCCTTCGAGGAGGCTTTGAAGTCTTGGATAGGTAAGGAAGATGAGCTGAATGGCCGCGCTTTCCATATGTACGAGGACTTCCGACCCAGTGTAGCTGCTGGACAGAAAGGTTGGGGACGAAAGGGTGTACTTGATCTTGAGAGAGTGAGGAAAGTCGTGGGTGACGCATGATGAATTGGTTTTGTTGACTTCATCTACAACCCATACGAATCAAAGTACGCAGCAGGCATCGACTCCATTCCTCACAGCTTGGCTTTCTTCGAAGTCACTTCACCTATCCACGGATACTTGTCCTCGCCGAAGAGCTCCATGAAAGGTTGCTGCTTGTCCCCTTCCATCGATGAAGCCATCACCGCAGCAAATCCCTTGAACGCCGAGTTGGTCAGATATAGTGGCGAGCCCTAACATCCATCAGTGCGTGTCGACTACCCAAGACGGGAGCGAGCGAGACTCACGCATTTGCTGCAAAAGTGGCGGGATACAGTGTTTCCACTCTTGGTGTTGTTGTCCGCGTATTCTCTCAGCAGGTCCTCTCCTTTGACTACGTTGAGGTTCGTCTTCATGAAACGATGGTTGTGCATGAACGCGCTGCCGCCTGTTTGCTTGCAATTGTTGCAGTGACACTGTGTTGTTCTCGTCAGCAGTACCTATGAGAATTCATAAGAGTCCACACTCACCAGCACAGCGCCTTTGTCTTCGCCAGTGATTTCGATTCGAACTGATTGGCAGAGACATGAGGTGGCTCGCGAGACAACGGGCTTGGGTTGTTTCGATGCCATCGCAGAGGTACTGAAACGCAACGAGCAGTCCTGTCGATTTTGATGCGAAGTCGACCCTGGCTGTCAAGGTATACGATGTGTGATGGAGATGATGGTTGAGGTCTGCATTTGATGTCCTGCTTCCACGGTTCTCGTCCAGCTTAGGGTTAATACGATGATCAGCCGAGGCGCGAGAGCTTCTCTCGTTCGTGCACCCTCCCCCGACATCATCTTGCCATCATCTATCATCAATATTCGCCATCGCAGCATTGGGCGATCGAAATGGTGAGGCCTGTTGCTCCGGATCGAAATTGTTCATTGGCTCTTGTGCTGAGGTGCAACCCAAGGACCTCCCTGCGGAATGGAACTCTCAAGCCCGCATCTGCGTTGTCAAGGAATGATCATGTCAAGAAATCATCGTACAGGAGTCCTCGACCGAGTTTCAGATTCAACATAAGCTTCTCCATCAAGTGCAGTTGGTGACAAAGTTGAGTAGAAAATCGCAGGATAGACCTATACGAGATGTCAGGTCCGACTTCCACCTTGATGTCCACAAAGCTCGTGCTTCAGATCAACCAGTCCGTCCGCACATGTCAAATCAGAGGCTGTTCTACATCAACAGTCTAAGATCGTGACACCTCTCCAGTACGCCAGCCGCGCCTTGTATTCGACCGCAGGAAAGGCAAGATTTTTGACAGAAGATATTCAGATCGTCTTGGAGACTCGGATTGACCACGCTCGCTGCGGGAGCAATCGGGCCATCCGAGCGCGACAACTGTTGCCGTTGCTACATTGTCTCCCATTCTAGCAGAGAGATCGCGAACCATCCGAAATCTGCCTTGCCTTCTCTGGTCATTCTCCGTACATGCTTCCTTCACGCCAATCCGCAACTTGGCGCTAGTGCAGATTCACTGCGACGATGAATACCTCACCCACAACCCAATTGATGCCCTGGACGCAGTCTTCAACCCATGTTCCCAATCCGCTCTCTCCCCCAAGTCTTGCTCAAGTGTCAAAAGCATCCCCTACCTCCCAAAAATCCGCGCAGTCAAGCCCCATCTCCATGGCCGGCGGAAATTCCGGCCAGACCAATCAGCTTTGACTTTTCCATTTCTCGATGATAATGGACACTTCTTCGAGGCCGGAACCAAACCGGCCTCGAAGGTATATACGCTCGAGTTTCCCCAGATCGAACTTGAATCCTTTCTTTTCTTGAAATTCTCAAATTCCCGACTTTGCTTGTGAGAGTTGGTCTTTGTCCAAAGAATCACACGTGATTGCCAAGACTTGTTTGATCTGTTCTTCGATTCGATCATCGTTCTCTCTTGTTGGGGTCGGACGTACTCACGTTCGCATCGATACTGTTGGAGAAAGGTTAGTATCATATCGTCGTTGTCGGATGTCTTACACCCCGATACTGACCTTGTGCAGTACCTTGTCCAGCCATACACCATGTCTCCTTATCTGAGCAGCGGCATCGACCATGATGCGGAAGTCAGACCAACTGGTGAGGCCCATCTTGTCTTCGCAGCAAGCCCATGGACCATCATCAGCTTACCTTTGTCTCCGCAACAGACACCAAGAACATGTTCCCACACATCGACGCCGACCCAGCCATGCTCCCATCCTCCCTCGACCCCTTCACCATCACCACCCAGACGGGCTTTATGCCCTTCCAGACTCCCATCGTCGAGCTCCCAGCAGCCTTCAAAGCCTTGACGAAGCTCTGCGACGACATGCCCATCGCCAAGCTCGACGGAACTCCAGGTCTGCTGGCTTCGTATCAGCTCGGTCCGACCATCGATGAGGTCAAGCCCCTGTCTGACCTGACGGACGAGATTGACAGTCTTGTCGCTGCTGATGGGAAGCCGGATCTTGTCATGGTGACGGCCATCTTCCGCGACTATGCTTTCCTTGCCTCGGCGTACTTGCTTGAACCGTGCTGGGAGAGGTGGAACAAAGGTCTCGAGGGGTATGGACTTGGTCGTCAGATTTTGCCTGCTTGCATTGCGCGTCCGTTGGTCAAGACTGCGAAGCTGTGAGTGGAATGCATTCGTCAATCAAGAACACTTGCTGATGATATATGCTAGCCTCGACATCCCTCCCTTCATGGCCTACGCCGCCGCCTACAGTCTCTTCAACTACCGCTTCGAAGACGCCTCCATCGGCGCCACGGCTTACTCCAATCTGCGCATGATCCGTGCCTTCGAACGTGGTCTTGACCCGTCCTCCTCAGAAGCAGGATTCGTGTTGACCCACGTCGACATGGTAAAGCACACCGGCGGTCTCATCAACGGCGCCGTCTCGCTCCTCGACTCCGTCGCCGCAGGTTCGGACACCGGCCCCATCGTCGACGCCTTCGAGCTCATGCTGTCCACCATGCGTGTCATCGAAGACAGCATGGAGTCGATGTGGTCTCACTCCAAGCCGGCCGAGTACCTCTCTTACCGCACCTTCATTTTCGGCATCACCAATCAGTCGATGTTCCCCAACGGCGTGGTCTACGGAGGCGTTAACACGGACGACCGGCCAATGTCGTTCCGTGGAGAGTCGGGTGCCAACGATGCCATCATCCCGCTCCTCGACTCGCTACTGCAGATTCCCATGCCGGCCAATCCTCTGACTGAGATTTTGAAGGACTTCCGCAACTATCGCCCGAAACCTCATCGTGATTTTCTTGCATACGTGCGTGAGAAAGCGGAAGAGGTTGGAGTGCAGGAGTACTGTATGAAAGACTTGCAGACCAAGGTGTTGTATCTTCGCTTGCTGGAGCATGTTCGCAGCTTCCGCTGGCGCCATTGGTTGTTTGCTCGGGAGTACATCATTCGTCGTACGGCTCATCCGACTGCGACCGGGGGAAGTCCAATCGTGACGTGGCTGCCGAATCAGCTCTTCGCGGTCATGGGACTGATGAGAGAGGTCTGGGAAAGTGTTGATGTCAAGGAAAGAGAGGGGCTGGGCAAGACGGTGAATGAGGTGATGGAGAATGTTTACGAGCAGGACTCGAAATTGAGAAAGGTAAGTCACTCTGACGATCTCCAAACTGTCCGGTATGAGTATGCTGACGAACCTGTTAGGAGGTCGACAAGTGGTGCCAGGAGCGTGGTGTCTGATGGAGGAGACGTATTGGGCTGCCAGAAGGGATGCGAGTTGTCATCTCATGACGTTTGGCCGGGCTGCCATTGAGGATTGGTCTTCGTGATGCTGTAGTTCGCTCTCTTGTTTCTTGTCCTCGCGCTCCATTGCACATATCAGTCACATCGACTCTTTCGCACAAATGCTGCTGTGAAGTCGACATCTCTTTGCGCGATCTTCCTCGGCCCCATGAGCACCTCTGTCTCGCATGAACATGTTGATGACAGTTTGATGGCGGTCGATGTCGAAGTCGTGGTCAAGAAGGATTGAATTGCCCCGCGCACGCGAGCAGCACAGCAGTGATCGGCTGAAGTTGACAGCGGGACTGCCTCCGAACCTCACCTTCAAAACACATCCATCGTCGTCCTCGATCCCGTCACTGTAGGCAAACCAGATCTTGCCCAGGGCAGTCCTCCGACAGTTACATCCGTGACTATCCCGCACTCGACTTTGTTGCGACAAAATCTCCGAGTCCCTCACCACACTCCCGCGATTCCACGATGTCTGCCTTGCGATAGCTCGACCTCTTCATCAAGAACCACCATGCGATCACAATCGAGGATACAAGAAGAGCTGTGCGAATCGAACAACTTGGCCTCCCTGCCGTCCTCATAGAGGTCCGACTCGAATCGTCAAATCCACCACACCTCCGCCAAAATGTTCGAGAAAGACATCTACCAACTCATCCGCGGCCTGCGTGCCCGCAAAGGCACCGAGCGCGAGTACGTCGCCGAATGCCTCCGCGAATGCCGCAAAGAGATTCGATCCCAAGACATGGACGCCAAAGCCACGGCTCTGCTGAAACTGGTCTACCTCGAAATGTTCGGACACGACATGTCCTGGGCGTCCTTCAACGTGCTGGAAGTCATGTCTTCAGGGAAGTATTTGCAAAAGAGAGTGGGATACTTGGCAGCGGTGCAGAGTTTCCGGCCGGATACGGAGGTGTTGGTGTTGGCGGAGAATCTGTTGAAGAAGGACTTGAATTCGGCGGATAAGGCTACGATTGGATTGCCGTTGGCTACGATTCCGCATGTGGTGAATCCGAGTATGGCGAATTCGCTGTTAACGGATTTGCTGCCGAGATTGTCACACTCCATGCCCGCGATCAGGAAGAAGACGATAGTTACGTTGTATCGTCTGGCGTTGGTATATCCGGAGACGCTCAGACCGGCTTGGCCGAAGATCAAAGAGAGGCTGCTGGACGAGGATGAAGATCCGAGCGTGACCGCGGCGATTGTCAATGTGGTGTGTGAGCTGGGCTGGAGGAGACCAAACGACTTCCTACCACTTGCGCCGCGGCTATTCGAGTTGCTGAAGTCTGGCAACAACAACTGGATGGCGATCAAGATCATCAAATTATTCTCGGTACTGACACCACTGGAGCCACGACTGGTTAAGAAGCTACTACCACCTCTGACAGAACTCATCAAGACCACGCCTGCGATGAGTCTGCTATACGAATGCATCAACGGGATCATACAAGGCGGGATCATGGAGGCGGCAGAAGGAACCACACAAGGCGATGAGATTGCAAGATTATGTGTGAACAAGCTACGAGGGATGCTGATAATGGCCGGAGATCCAAATCTTCGATATGTGGCGTTGCTGGCTTTCGTCAAGATCACAAGTTCGCACGCGGATCTGGTCGCACAACATCAAGATGTCATTCTTGAGTGCATCGACGACGCCGATATCTCCATCCGCACTCGAGCTCTGGATCTCGTCGTTGGAATGGTGAATGCAGGCAACTTGCAGACTGTTGTGGAGAGATTACTGCGGCAGCTTCGGACAGCAGGCAAGGCTTCCGCAGCGGACGAGCCGGAGAACGATCGTGGACTTCATGATGGCATCATTCCGATGGCGGACGACGATGATGCGGATGCGCAGGCCGCGATCAGAGCGAGGGAGCAGAAGTCGAAACAAGCACCGCCATTACCGGACGACTATCGCACTTCGGTCATTGAGAGGATTCTGGAAATGTGCTCCGCGGAGACGTATGCGAACATGAGTGACTTTGAGTGGTATATCGGCGTGTTGGTGGAGCTGGTCAAGCAATGTCCATCCTCTTCTTCCGCAGGGAAGTTTGGCTCAGCGGTCAAAGAGCAGAGCAGCGTGGCCGATGCCATTGGTGCGGAGCTACTAAACGTGGCAGTCAGAGTGAAGGCCGTTCGTCCCGAAGCCGCAGCAGCAGCTCAATCTTTGCTCATGCTGGACCTTCGAGCTGAGCTGTTCCCCGAGGGAAGTACCAGCAGTGGACAAGGCGTCCTGACATCCGCCGCCTTCATCGCCGGCGAATACGCACATCTCCTCCCCAACCCCGATGCAGTCATGACATCCCTCCTCGACGAGTCGAATGCTCACCTCCCCGCTGAAACCCTCACAAGCTACCTCGAAGCAATACCCAAAATCTTTACCGCACTAACATCCTCCGCCGACACTTCCTGGTCTATCAACCGCAAAGACACCACCGCCCTCCTCATCGCCCGCGCCATCCACTTCTTCGAACCCCTCACCCTCCACCCCGCGCTCGAAGTCCAAGAACGAGCCGTCGAGTTTCTCGACCTCATGCGTCTAGCCGACGAAGCAGTCTCCAACCAAACCCTCCCGTATCTACCCGGAGACTACGCTGAACCACCTCTCCTCCTCACCCAAGCTATCCCATCCCTCTTCTCCGCAGCGGCACCCGGCGAGCTCAACCCCGTCGCCGCTTCTGCGGTGCGTAAAGTCCCGATCCCTGAGGACCTCGACCTCGATACACCCATCAACCCGGATCTGCATTTCATCCTCAGCCAAGCAGACTACGACACCGACGTCACGGCCGAAGACGAAGATACGAATGAAGTGTACAAATTCTACCACGAGAAACCATCACGCTTCACCTCATCCAATACAACCTCTTCCTCCCTCCGTCCAGCCGCCGACCTCCTCGACCCAACCGCCCGCTCCTCATCCTACCAGTCAGACGCGGGTACAGATGATCCCATCGACCGCGACGCCCTGCTCCGCAAAAAAGCCGAGAGGAAAGAACGAAATCGCGACGATCCTTATTATATCGACCCGGACCGTTCGCGGGGTGGGTCCGGCACCTCTACACCCCTACATCGCATTCTAAAGGAAGGGAACGAGGGACTGGATGTCGATGACATTCCCGTGATGGAGTTGAAATTGGATGATATTGGCGACAACGCGGCTTCAAAGACAAGGAGAAGTGGAGGAGGTGAGGAGGTGAAGAAGAAGAAGAGGAAAGAACGCAAAGTCTTCGAAATCGCAGCCGACGAAACAGTGGATGGCGAAACTTCCCCAGTCTCAACACGTCGACCCGATCGGCCGGCGGGAAGTGCAGTGGGGAAAAAGTCCCTCCTCCAACTCGACAGCAGTGCGCTCTCTACCCTTTCCCTCGAAGACGATGAGAAGCCCAGGGGAGGCAAATTAGATTTCGAAAGGAGGATTGTAGAAGAGGAAGCGATGGCCAAAGCGATTCGGGAGGTGGAGAGGGCGAGGTTGGAGATGCAGAGGAGGGAGGAGGAGGTGGATAGTGGGAATGAGGTTGTGGTGAAGAGGAAGACGGGCAAGAAGAAGGAGAGGAGGGTCGTTGTTGAAGGGGAGGGTGAAGTCGACGGCGATGGCTTAGATGAGAAGCCGAAGAAGAAGAAGAAGAAGAAACGGGTCAAAGATGATGATGGAGACGGCGCCGGTGCTGTCGCTCAAGTTGAGGACGAGCTAGATGGCAAGGAAACGACAAAGAAGAAGAAGAAGAAGAAGAAACGCCAGGTCGTGCTGGAGGGCGAGGAGTAGTCGCTCTGAGCAGCGTGGATACCATAGAGAACAAAAAAAGAGGCGCAAAGAATGTCGCCTCCTCTACAGCATAGTACAAAATGATGCTGTTGGCCAGCCAGTGTCGTCACGCAACAATAGACGCATCTCGACCTCTCAAACGAAGTCAAGGGCAGAGTCTAAGAACAACTCTCCACCAACCCAAGTTCATCCTCCAAAATCGTAGGACATGAATTGACATTCCAAAGACCTCACCTTCAACCCATCCATCCATGACTTCACACTCAACCCGACTCATACACAACTCCACACCCCACGCTTTACACCCTGCTCTCAACTGGCAAGCAAAAGACAATACCTGAACAAAGAATCTGTATTTCTCATCTCATCTCGTCCCTCACACAATGAATGGTGGACTGCTATACCACTCCCCTCCATCCCATCCCATCATCAATAATCATCACAAGCATACACTACACCACCTCCCACACTATCCTTCCTCTCATCCTCCATCTCCTCCTTCTTCACCTCCACTTTAATAATTCTCTCCCGCTCCGCCTGCATTAAAACCTTTCGCATCCTCAACTGTCTCACTTCCCTCTCCAACCTCTGCAACCTCTCCCGCATCTCCATCCTTACAGCCTTCCTCTCCGCCACACTCATCTCTCTCATCTCCTCCGCCAACCTCTCCAACCTCTCCCGCCTCCTCCCCTCAATCCTCCCCACCATCGTCGAGTCCTACTCCTCCCCCAACCCCTCATCCTCATCCCCCTTATTATCCTTGCGAATCGGGATTTTGATCCCCTGTTGCGCGAAAGCTTTGCTCAGCGGCGTGCTCTCTATGACACCGGGGAACTTTTTCGCCGAGTAGACCTGAAACGGAGCGCTGTAGACCCAGGCCAATGTGCGCGCTTTGCCGCGATTGACGCCGCCGTTGGTGGTGCCGCTGCCGTTGGTGGTCGAGGGCGGTGGTTGAGCGGGTGGGGCGGAGATGTCGACGAATCCCATGCGGAGGCTGTGAATGTCGAGGTTAGCTCAGTGCTCACTCATCCTTCATGTGGATGCAAACTCACCGGAAATATCCTTCCGTCCGCACGCTCAAGTCCTGCAGCACAAACCAGTATCCCGGCTTCTTGTTATCGTCGTTCAATTTCGCAGCATTGACCGTCAGGCTTCCAATGAGATTCCTGGTATACATGGCAGAAGCCGGTTGAGCCGCTTGAGGAGGCATGTATTGCACAGGAGGCCCGCCCATTTGTGGGTAGTAGGCACCTGGATATCCCGGCTGTGCATATGCACCACCACCAGAACCGGTGCGGTGCAGGACGGGATAACCTGGCATGGTGGAGTAGACCGGCGTGCCGTTGCTGTCGATGTACATACTGTGCGGCTGCTCGTGCATGTGGCGCGGTCCATTTTCCACGGGAGGCGGGTATGAGGTCGTAGTAGCAGAACTGATAGACACTGCTGGCGAGTTGCTCGACGCGCGGACGACATTGGCTTCGCGATCGGCGTTCTCCGCCCAGAGATCGCATTGGAGGAGGAAGAATGACGGGTCGGAGGGGAAGTTGTCAATGTCCACCTCCCGTCCAGTCTTCTCGTCGACGATAACCAGTCGAACACAAGGAGGCGGTGTTATCGGCCGTCGGTCTTTGTCTCCGAAACCGCACATGCGAGCCCGTTGTGGTTGTTGCACGACTTCGAGGGAGTAAATGTAGCCATTGTGCGCGGAGGAGAAGGCCATGTCTCTCGGCTTTTGAGGAGCGGCGGGTTGAGATGTTCGGATTGAAGGTGGACCGTGTGGTGGTTGAGCTTGCTGTGGAGGCATCGACTGGCCGGGCATGTAGGAGCCGGGAGGCTGGGATTGTCAGCTAGGGGAAATGGATATCACGGACTGGAGATATTCTCACCGGCGGGACAGAACCCATGGGAGGACCCAATGGTGGTAATTGGTGTCCAATGTAGCCGCGCTGAGCTTGCTGAAGTTGGTGTTGCTGGGAAGGATGCCCTTGCTGCTGCTGAGGGTGCTGTTGTGGTTGAGAAGGGTTCTGCGCGTATTGTCCCGGCTGCTGGCCGTAACTGTTGGCGTATTGCTGGTATGGATTCATCTCGCCGGATTGCGGACGGGAACTGCTGGGGTATTGCTGCTGTGAATGCTGTGGATGTTGCTGTCTTGATTCCTGTGCGTACTGTGGATGCTGGGTTTGGCTCTGATACTGTGGGTAGGATTGCTGCTGCTGAGGCTGTGGTTGTTGCTGCTGAGTGGGAGGACCAAGCATGGTGAAAGAATTCGAGGTCGCGGGTAGGTGCAGGAGGGAGGAGAATTATATATTTCGGCGAAAGTGCGATCGCTGACCAAGATTGCAGGTGTGCGCAATTGATCGTGGGCGTCGAAATCGTGGTGGGTTCCTGGCGAGGAGTGTGGTAGAGAGCTCTGAAGCTTCCGTGAAGCTGTCCGTGGTAATGGATGGGACGGGCTCTGTATGGAGAATTGGACGGCGAGAGTTTCGCACTCTGCGAAATCGACCCAAGGATATGCTCGGTAGGTATGCGTTGTTCTTGCTGAATGATTTTTTTGCGGTATGCCTGCCTCCCTTGCTCATGCACGTCAATCTATCGTCGGTGGGTCGGGATTGGAAGGCGGTGGGAGAAGTGTCGCGTGGGAAGGACTCGGCGGCTGTCGCACAGCGTGAGGTGGGTAGTTATGAAGAATGCTGCTGCTGCTGGTTGAAGGTCGTGACTGCAATGCGATGAGGATCAGTATGGTGTGGATGGGATGGAAGAAGGACGATGGGGAAAGACATTGGGAAACTTCTCACCTCGACAAGTGAGACAAATGGCTGGCAAGGCTGTCGAATGCGATGTGACGAGATAGACGAGTCCCGGTGGGGTGGTTCCAACGGTCGAGGTCGATGGAGCCCTGGTCGGGTATTCAATACCGGTACTGCGATTGCAATGCGATGGTCCGTACGGTAGCGACTGCGGAGGGAAGTGAAGGTAATCGAGTTTCCAAAGGTGAGGAAGTCGCGAGTGAGTGGTAGCAATGGAAGCTGTGCCGTGGGCTTGATTCTGGTGGTGGAGATGTCTTTCCTGCTCTCGCAATCCACTCGTTCGTCGCACAAGAAGAAGAAGTAGTGGCAGAGTGACAGGGACAGGGAAGCGAGGAGATGGACAGGGTCGAAATGACAAGGACAAGGATGGGAGAGAGAGGAAAACGGTGTGGAGGTCACAGGACAGGGAAGAACGGATCTCGCATTGAAAGATCAAGACGAGACGATGATAGTTCTACCCCTCCTCTCTCCATCGATGGCCAAAATCTTCCCATAGACTTCCCGACTACTGCGCCTGACGATGTCTTGCATGAAGCGGCGCGAAGAGACAACCACACGAGTCGAGACAACCACACACGAACCACTCCTTCCAACGAATGAACGATGTTCTCATTCCTCGCTTCTCATTCAAGTCACCAATCTCTCGTCTGGGATTCGCTTCCACACATCCGTCCACCCACTGTCCCACTGTCTCGGGTGGGGATCTGGTCTCGTCTTGGTCCGGTCGAGGCTAATAATGTCAGAGGATACTGCGAAAAAAGTGGAGGCTCTAGGTTTGCGGTGGGATCGACGTCCCGGTTCCGCGAGGAGTGGAGGACGGCGGGATGGGCTGACTTCTTTTCTCCGAGAAAAACAACCACATTGGACATGAGTCGTGCGAGTGACTGGACAACGTTCATATGCTCTACTGATTCTCACATTCGCAGACGATTTCCACGCGCAAGATGCAACTCGAACGAGCATTGTCCGTCCACCTCAAGTATTTCCACATTCTTCCGCAAGTTCAGCCTTTCGAATATCTCCACACTTATCCACTGGCCGCCAAACCAACGCAGGTCCTCCTCCACCAAAACCCTCATACTCACCTCTACCATCTATCGCAAACACCACCCCTTCCGCCTCTCAAGGAACCTCGTGCACACCCTCTCGGCTCCCAACTCCCCGTCCACCGCACCGGGAAAACGCCACCAGTCTCACCTCTCCAGACACCATCGAGTTTCCGCCCCCAAATCCTTCCCTTTTGAGCGACTTGCTTCAATCACATTCCCAATCACCACTCAATCGCGCGTGATCCGCTCGCATGGCTGTTCTCGGCTACAACGATGGTGATCGTTCCGGCGATGTGGTAATGACAGGCCTGCTGCACCAGGACCTTGGGTGGCGCGTGGGTGGCTTGTACGGAGGGATGTATTGTGCTTGATGTGATGGATTGATCGACTCCGTTTCAACAGCGAGCAATGGACCTGCCTACCTAGAACCAGCGAGCGCAAGGCACATTGTCTACCTGTCCGGTTCACACATGACTGCCTCTTGTCTGAGATTGTTTTTGTCCGCTGACCTGGTGGAGTGGGCAATATAGCAAGGCACGTGCATATCCGGACGTCCAAAAAGATGGACACACTGTTTCGATGGTTGTTTGAATCATCGAGACTGGAAGAAGACTGATGTGGGAGAAGAGCAGAAAGCAAAAAAGAAAAAAGACAAAAACATACAACACTACGGATTCCCCAATTGTCACCAACTTGAGTACTAGTGTAGCGATTAGATGATTATCATGGCTGATCGGACGGGAAGCCGATTTTTCATCTATCTGTGGTCGTATGTGCTTAGTTGATGAAACCTGACGTATATCAATGTACTGATTGCAGATTCTCTACTGCTCATGGCGGTCGTTTCGATCTCTTCACTCTTCACTCATGTTTACTTGGTACGCGTGTGGTCAGTCACGGCACGGCTGCGCAATGAATCTGGTTGATAAAGCGCACAGAGAACGCGAGACCTTGAAAGAAGTTTTTGTCAAAGAAATGAAGGCATGGGTGTTAATACTAAAATATTGGAATCCAAATTTGCTTGAGAGTTCTACCTGTTCTGTGCTATCCAAATGCGTGGAACGGTAGACACTTCCAATGTCTCACAAGATAGGCCAGATCGTAAGCGTTCGTCCGCTCATCGCTTTCCGTACATTCGTTCATCTGACTTGACTACAGATGCACATCTCGAATCATACCACAACGACGTACGTGTTCTTTCGTACGGCCAATGCTTCTCCATTGGACCTATGGAACAGCCTGCGCCTTCCTTTCCCCCTTCTCCGTCCCTCATACATGAGATCTGACACGAAGCATTCAGGCTTTGCAAAGCTTCTCCATGTCCATGTCGTGAAAGCTTTTCCCGACCCTCATCCCAACCGCGTATTGATTGTCACGTTGGGCCATCTGCACCGGCGTACATCCTTCAAGGCATTCTCGTTTTGAGACTTACCAGTGAGGCCTTCCCCTTCCTCTTTCCCGCCCCCACGGCCGGTGTCCCGATCCGAACACCCGCGATGAACGCTTCTTGCCCACCACCTTCCAGTTCCCGGCACCGATGTCCTCATCCGTCGCGATGGTATCAAGTGCGGCAAGCGTCATCGTCGACTCTGACATCCACGATCCGTCCGGATTCGTTCTCGGAGTGAATCCCAACGTTGGCTTGTTCCAACCGGGAGCTGCTTCCACGTTGCGGCGATAATCGCGACCTTCTGGATCGAAAAGATCGCAATGGTCAATGATGCTAGGAGGACCATGCTGCTCGTTCAAAGCTTCTTCGTACGCAACGGCCTCACTCTCCTTGGACTTGGCGACTCTCGCCTGTGTCCATTTGTCGTCGGGCGCAGAAGATTTTGCGGCTTCGAGAGCGTCCTGGGCAAGCTGGTTTGCATCGATGACGGTAGTGTCAACGAATATCATCGGTCCTGAGACGTCCCCCAGGCCACCAAGCTTATTCTCGTCTCGCTCTTCGTTGTGCTTCGGAAAGGCGAGGTAAATACTTCGAGCCAGAGGTAAGCTTGCGCCCGCGATCCTGCTGGCCACATTTGGAAGCTCGTCTGTGCCAGGAATGAGGTCGCCGAGTCCCGGTGGAGGTGTGGTGTCGCGCGGCACACGCTCAGAGTGAAGGAGTTCAATAAGCGCTTCCGAGTGCGTCATACTCGCGCGGATGACAGGCGGAGGCAAAGTGCCCTCGACGATATTGGCGCAAGTCTTCGGGATCCAGAATCTCGTGGGATCAGCCAAGCGCTGCAAGATTTCCTTCTTTCCAGAGTCCATCTCGGTACGTTCTTGCTCGGAAGGGCTCTTGTAGACGGTGTGTTGAGTGACAGTGCCGCCTGATTGCGGCTTCATCTGTCTGTTGACATAGGCTCGTCTGTCGTGGTCCCATGGCTGCAGGTTCCGGGTGGGCCACAAGGAGGCGGCTGGTCTCCCACACAGATTCCAGCGTGCGATATCAAGATCATCGGTGGTGTGTGCGCTTGAGAGTGACTGAGATGTGAAGAGTCTGACGTTGTCCTCGAACAAGGGAATACCGGCTGCCATACCCAATGACGACTCTGCCTGTCGCTGAGGGCGTCCCGGAGTCAGATCTAGGTCCTTGCGCGCGTATGACATCAGACATTTGGCGATCAAGATCTTGTCGTCGCTGGCCAGTATTTGCTCAAACACGATGTTCTGTCCGATAACATCCCCAATGTTGTAGCCCATGGCGGCATCATCGAGCTCCATACCTGGCTTACCGAGATTCTGATAGAAGCCACCGGGAGCGTTTTGAGTGGGACCGTTCCTTACGTGCTTCAAGTGTGTCATGAGTGGATGGAGTCGGTTACCGTCCAACATGACCCCCAAGAAGTTCTCGTAATTGAAGGATTTCCGACAACTTGTCCACCTCATCTTGGATACACCTAAGCCCTGGAGACTGCACAGGTGATTGACCAGAGCAGCAATATCGATGTTCCCCAACGCACAGGGACATGAAAGACCCGTCTCGCTGTATCCTTCCGAGTGGAGATCACAATGCTGATGAAGCTTGGGAAACTCCAGGGCTGACGGTCGAGTGCCATTGAAATGCTCGCTCTCGATCTTGAACGTTGGATACCGGCGCCTAGGACGATCTCCCCACGGTGTATGCCAATGGGAAGGGCGTTCGGTACCTTGAAAGAGATGGGCGATAGTGCTGTCAAGGACTCGAATGTCCGACTGGAGGTTCCACCACAGCTTGGCGATTTCTGGATTGAAGATGAGCTCGCCGAACAGCTCTTTCAGCGCAGGCACGGTCTCCTGGGTAGGGTCCTTCATCATCTGGAGCACGTTAAACATTACGCAACAATGCCTGCCCACTGCAACGGTTAAGACCGAGCAAAGCTCCTCTACTTCGCCACTCGCAAGGAGGCTCTGCTCCTCAAAATGGCCCGCCTTGACGACGAGCTCTTCCAAAACCTTCACAAACTCCGCATCCACAGAGCAAAACGGCTTCATCTGTCCCACTTCACCGTCTTCGGATACTCGGACGGCATGCTTTTGATGGGGCGCACGTTTCATCGCTTCCCACAGAAGCTTCAAGGCAGGCCTGATCTCCCGGGGGTGGTTCACCACTGCCGTGAACACATCCGCTCGGTTCAACGGAGAGTCGAAGTCCAAGAGCTCGGGTCTTGACTCAGGCCGATGCTCGTTGTGGCATGATACTTCTGCGCCCCCAAACATGGGGTTGATGTTCTTCCAGGCCCACGAGATACGTTTCAGTTGCAGACCGCCGTAGTAGGTGCCTTCGTCGCTCGCCATGTATTCGGCCTCTTGACTCAGATATTCTATCAGCTCCTTGCCAGACTCATCGGGTCTCAGCGCCGAGAAATGCGACAGGCGGCCCTTGAGATTAGACTCCTCCAGAACGGCATAAGACAGATTTCCCTCCCCGCCAGCAATTGCCAATAGATCTTCGGGCTCTCCTTGCACAGCGACAGATCCAAAGACTCGGAGCTGAATCTGGAGAGCTTGTGCGATGACCCAGTAGATCTCAGTCGTTGGCATCAGATCTGGGCATTCGAGTGCGGCGAAGAGCTCGCGGTTCGTAGCTTGTCGGAACGAGGCTTCCCGATCCAAGTAGTCGTGATGCAGCGGATGTTGCGGATTGGAGCGCGTGGAGATGGCGAAGCGCAGAACCACCTCGAGGATACTGATGTATTGATCCGGATCTCCGATGATCATTCGGGCCAACGCGCGATACAGGGTGTATCCATCTTGACGGCCATTCTCCTGATGCGTGGTGTAAAATCTTGATCCAACTGTGTTGAAACACATCTTCGAGCAAGTACTGGCGTCTCGCATATGGTCGGCGAAAGAATGATGAGGAAGAGAAGAGGAAGTCCATGGGAAGAAGTGGAGGTAGTCAAGAACTGCGCAGCGCAGAATCAACGTTTACATTCACCAGAACGCGTGATCCTGCTCAACACACGACACGCTCGTGAATACATCTCGCCAAGGCCTTCCGCTTCTGTCTGCGTGGGCGCAAGTGACAGAGCCTTTGATGCCGGTAAACAGACAAAGGCGTTGTTCGTGGCACCGAAGTCGAACCCCTCACATCAACTGGCAGACCACCAGGAGGGTAGCATGACGCTTTTCTGTCTTCTGGGGAAGGACAGGGTCCGGTCAGCTTTAGTAGCGGAAGTGGTCTCTGTAATTAGGCCATCGCGCAGTCGTCTTGCTGCGTTTCTGGCACATCGAGGCTTTGATAGAATTCAGCCGCCGAGTCGGCGAGTGGACTTATTCCACAGTAACGCTTCACCTAGGACAGGAGAGGCTCGACCCGGCTGCGAAGTAGCTGATAGTTGAAATGGTCCCTGTGCTTCGTCCAGTGCAGCGCCCAAACGCGCGGGCCTTGGAGTCCGCAGAAATGGTTCTGAATGCTACCGTGAGCAACACCAGATTTGCGGGACCGACGCCGTCGAAAAATGGGCTCTGCAGCTTCCAGGTTGGCGTGATGTGATGAGTCTGTCCTTCATAAGATGTGCGGCTGAATGATGTCGAGATGGACAATCGTGTTGTTCATCACCGTGAAGTCCGACTGCAAATTCCACCACAACTCGCTGAAGAGCTGGTGGAGGCCGGGCACGGTCTGTTCGTTGGATTGCTCCATCATCTGCAAGACGTTGAAGATGATGTTGAAGATGATGCAGAAGTGCCGGCCGATCGCAATGCTGAGCACAGAGCAGATCTCCTCCGCCTCGTCGCTGTCCACCAGAGTCTGTTGATGTCTGCAGTCCATTCCCAGCAATTCCGCTCTGCATCAACCGAGCAGTAAGGCTTCATCTTGCCCTGTCGATTCTGCTCACAGACACGGATCGCCCTTCCTTGGCCCGGTGCTATGCTCAGGGCATGCTTGAGTATGGCGAGAGCGGCAGGTACTTGGCTCGCCTCGTTGATGACCATGGTGACCACATCCATTCGCTTTGCTGGAGACACCTCAAGATCGAGATCTTTCATCCTCGATTCTGGCCTATGCTCATTGAAGCATGACGCCTTGAAACCGCCCGGGCGCTTCTTCCAGGCCCATACCATTTTCTTGATCTCCAAACCATGGAACTTGTCGCCAGACAGATCATCCTTCATCTCCGATTTCGTGCTCAGTAGATATTCGATCAATTCCTTGCCAGACTCGTCAGGCATAAGAGCAGAGAATCGAGATTGAATCGGCCCATCACACGTGGTCTTGAGCAATGAGTAAGTGGGTCTTGTCGTGGCACCAGCGGAAGCCAGCAACTCTCGTAGCTCTCCTTCGGGCGTGATGGCTTCGTAGACTGTGACCTTGATGCTGAGCGCACGCGCGATGACCCAGTACACCTCATGCTGTGGTAGAAGATCTGGGCAGTCGAGCAAAGAGAACAACTCGCGCCCAGTGCAGCTCCTGAACGACACTTCTTGCGCAAGGTAGTGGAAGTGCAACGGATGCGCCTTGTTGGAACGCACGCCAATCGCAAAGTTCAATACTGCTTCCACGATGGCACTGTGTCTTGTCGGGTGTTCTCCTCCGGCTGTAATGGCTGCGTTCGTGATGACGTAACTCAGCCCTTCATATGATGTGCGGGAGCGAAGTCTTGGATATGTGTATAGTATGGACCGTCGTGAGTATAGTCAGCCCGCCTGCATCAGTCCGTCCGGGACCCAAGAGCAAGTGGGCTGGGAGGTTAGATGAAGAGCAGTAAGAGCAAACTTACACGAAACTACAGATCTCCAGGCAAGACAACGTCCGAGACATGTTTGCTATACATGCAAGACGGCCTTTCCAGGCTATGCTGTAACAAGCCACAAACACCTCCGAATCCCCTGCTGGGCTGACGACCCTTTGCTGTTGTCTGACATGTGTGCTGTATTGAATCGAAGTCAGCTGCCGATGCATGCAAGTGTTGTATAGTGAGATTTGTCCACAAAGAACTCTCGGGTTGACAGGGCAAACGAAGACAAAGGATCATTGGCGAATCTGCTGCCCACCTGTTTCCCCTGGAAGGAAATGCGGACCAAGCCACGCCTTAGCAATGCCGTAACATCACGGCATGGGTCCGAGGAAAGAGACGTTCCGACCTGAGATATGTCAACTATCATGTCTCATGCACATATGGGGTCTTATCCTTCCATCAGCGACTTTCATCATAGCTGTTCCACGCCTTCGATCAGCTTCTCCAGCTCTCCGGCGGCATCTCCCTCTCCCTCGCTGAGCACCCCACCGAGGACTCTGGCCAGGTAACCTAACCGCCTCCTCCCCTCTTCCAGCTCCATCTCACCACTTCTCTTTCCTGCAACTTCGAGCAAACTCTTCGGCAGTCCCGCCAATCTCGCCACATTCAACCCGTAGCTCCGATGCGCTGTACCCTCACCGACCTCATACAGAAAGGTGACGTTCTTCCCACCCGCTTCATCCTCTCCTCCATCTTCGGTAAAGCGCATATGCACATTCTTCACATCCACGCCGTCAGCGCCCCACTTCTTCTCCACCGCTCGTGCCAGACTTTGATAGTGCGTGATGAATAGCGTGAAGCACTTGATACGTTCCACGACGTCCACCAGCACGGCCTCCGCAATCGCCACACCATCATGTGTGCTCGTACCACGACCCAGCTCATCCAGAATGACCAGACTACGAGGCGTAGCTTGCTTGAGAACATCCGCCGTCTCGCCGAGTTCGACCATAAACGTACTCTCACCTTTCATCATATTGTCGAATGCGCCCATGCGGGTGAAGACTGCATCGAGAAGTCCTAGGCGTGCGGACTCGGCTGGAACGTAGGACCCAATCTGGGCCATGATGGCGACGAGGGCAATGCTGCGGACGTATGAGGACTTGCCGCCCATGTTTGGACCGGTGATGAGCAACGCACGGGTTGTGTCGGCTGAGAGATGGATGTCGTTCGGGACAAAAGCATCGAGCAGGATCTGTTCGACCATCGGATGACGAGCGGCTTCAATGTCGATTCCAGGTTGATCGCTGAAGGTTGGCTTGCAATAGCCGGGTTGAGAAGCGACAGATGCAAGCGAGAGGAGACAGTCCAGTAGAGCGAGAGACTGGATGCAGTCGCGGAAGGGCTGGTACTGCGCAGCAATCTCTGTGAGCAGGGCAGTGAACGCAGCATCGCAGGCGTTGGAGAGAGCCTCCTTGTGCTGGTCGCGTTCGCGGATGAGTTTGATGACCTCTGGAGCATGGAAGCGGGCGACCTTCTTCGTACTGCTGATCTTGACCCATGACGCCGGGACGTTCTTCAACATGTCTTGGGGCAGTTCGATGAGGTAGTCGATCTCAGACACCGTGACATAGCTGACTTGCTTCCTCTTCAGAAGCGTGGCTGCGGTCGCCTTGAAATCGTTGAGGTCGTGTTCTACAGCAACAATGCCGCATTTGTGATCGGTTATGTCCTCCATCTCGTACTCATCGCGGAAGAACCCGTACTTGTCGTCTGCCTTGGCTGCTTGCGCATTCATTCGATTGAGGTATTGCAAGACATCCTCCGCAATGCGAGGCAGCGAAGCAATCGCCTCATTGATGACCTTCGAGTTGAAACCAGCGCCTTCAGGAGATGTCACAGTCGCATACTCCTGTGCAATCATCTGCAAAGTCTGAAGTAAAGACAGAAGTTCAGACCTGGAGCACTTCTTGTAGTAGATCCGGATGAGTGTTCTCTCGAGGTCATTCCTGATATTGCCCAAAAGACTTGTGATCTTGTCGACAACCAGACTTCCTGCGCCATCTTTCAGCTCCTCGACAGCGAACAATCGCTCGTCGAGTCTCTCCTGCTCCAGCAAAGGCCTGCCGACCCACTTTCTCAACAGTCGCTGCCCAAACTTCGTTTGTGTCCGGTTGAGCGTCCAGAATAGACTCCCATTCTCGGTTTGATCCGTCTGGTTGCGGTAGATCTCCAGACTTGTCAGAGTATTTCCATTGAGCAGCATATGCGATCGTGCGCTGAACGACTGAAAGCACTTGGTCAGATCGAATACGTGTTGCAAGCCATAGTCGGTGAGATGTGTAATCATCGCAGAGAGACAGATTGTGGCGTTCTCGGACAACTTGTGGACCTTATCCAGAAGTGTGCCCTTCTCCTCTGATGCCTCTACTTGCGACGGCGTCGGACCATCGTCTTTCAGTTTTTCGGCGTAGAACTTGGTGATGTGGCTGTACGACATCGCTGCCATGGTCTTTGGCTTGTCGGCTCGCTCAAGCCTCGCATCGTCGCCACCTGAAAGATGCTGCACGAGCTTCTCCGTTGCCTTGGACACTTCTCCGACGACGAGGAACTCGCAGGGCGAGATGTGAAGCAGTCTGGTCTCCAGCTCACTCCGCATCCAGCCATCCTCGAAGTCATCGTAAATGATGTCTCCCGTCCCAGGCTGCACGGCGATCAACCCAATCTGGACTTTCTCGTCGGAACCCGCGCCCTTCGGATAGCTCTCTGTCAGACACAGCAGATGACCTGTCGCTGGTGCTCCATTCCCATCCGGACCTCCTCCAACCAGTCCGTCTTCATCGTCGATGTACGTGCCTTTCGTGTACAAATTCGTCAGTCCTCGCTCGAAGATCTTGCTCTTGTTGCTGCCCGCCGCCTTCAATGCCGCCGTTTCTAGCTGTCGTACAATACCGACTTTGTGTCCCGCTGACACCAGACGTTTGACATGGACATGTAGGCGGTGAGTTGGAAAGCTGGCCGAGGCGAATCGATCGAGATGTGCTTCGGAAGGGTGCTCGTCGAAGCGGTATTTGCCAGGGATGCACATGATTGCCAGCACCTTCGCAGCTATCCGTGCATCCTCTCCGAACAGTCGATATTTGTATCCCGCTTCAACGATGAGCAAGGCGTCTGGGTGCTTGCGTTTGAGATCCACAACTTGTCTCTGCAGGGGCGTGAGTTTGTCTTTACCCTTTCTCTGCACCGGTGCTTTCTTGCCCTTGCCTTTGGCTTGTGTAGGCTCAGCATCCTCTTCTTCGTCCTCATCTCCATCCTCGCCAGCTGCAGCTTCGTCCTCCAAGAAGCCATTCTTCCTCTTGAACTCAGTCAAGCTGTCCGGTCTGCCCAACTTCTTGACGAATCTCTCGTGCAGCTTCGCCTTTCTCTTCTTTTCTTGTTCATCGTCTTCCTCTTGCTGCTCGTTTTCGTCGTTTGCAACGGCAGGGTCGCTGGAAAAGGCATACTTCGATGTTCGAGCCGTCATCTTCGGTGATTTGCCGCCTCGGAGTGAGTTCGCAGAGACTTGCTCAAGTCTTGACGGTGCATCGTGTGCTTCAACATCCTGTGGTAGGCTCACTTTCCGTCGTTTTGGCGCTGGCAAAGCCTCATCATCTTCGTGATCCTCGTCGTACGTAGCTCGCTTCGTTAATGAAGAGATTCTGCTCGTGCCGTTTCGAGGGATGTCATCATTGTCGCCGTCACTCATGAAAAGGTCATCACTTTTGTCAGCAGGGAGTGCCGGTGTCTGTCGTCCATTGGTTGCTGGTCGAGGCGAAGTTTGGTTGGCCACTGGCTTCGGTGTGGCCGCGGCCTTTGGCGTAAAGAAACTGGAGATCGACGCCTGTGACTTCCTCTGAGACGAGGGAGGAGCATTGTTCGACACCATCCTCACAAGCCATGTGAGAGTGAAGTGAGTGTGAGGGCAATGGTAAATGCGATGTTTGAAGTGACGGGAGCTGTGGTTGTGACGTCGAAGCTTTAACTTTTGGGAAAGCGCGTCTTAGGTTGACGCGCGAATATGACACGATGGAAGGGTCGAAAGGGCATGCACATGAGCCATGGTCAAATGTTCGCGAGACGGCACTTTGTGCTGCTGAGCGCTGTGCCATTCACTGTTCTGTTGATACTGCTATGAATATTCATGCTCCTTCACACCTCTCAAAGATCCCGCATTCCAATGCACATCCGTTCTACCATCATCTCGTCCATGCGCTGAGAACCCGTCATGACATGACCTGTCTTGAAGCCGAATGCTGCTACTCTCGCAAAGACCTCATCATCGTAAATCCGCTCAATCAAACCTCCATCGCTCAAAAGGTCACCACCAAATATCAATCCCGGCTCATAACTCCGTTTGTACATGCATTTCCCACCATCCCACCGAACCCATCTCAATACCGCTCCCTCGGCCCATTCCCATGCACATCTAGCATGTCGTCAAAGACCTGACTCGGTGCCCTTTGTCCGCCCAGGTATTCATTGCCGTGCGCGTTGCCACCAATGCCAACAGCCAGCGACGAGCTGCTCGCGCCTGCATATCCACCATCCCGACTACTCTGGCCCTGACGATCATGTGGTCGCGTTCCATCTCTTGATGTCGCCGCGCCGTAGTATGCGGACGTACTACGAGAAGCTGAGTTGTCGGGCGTGTCGGGCGGCGAAGGCGTGACAGCCTGGCTGTGTCGGGCATAAGGCGCGAGAGACGATGCGCCGTAGGTGGAGCTTCGGGCGCCAGCGATGTCGGCGGAGGGAGAAGCATAGTAGCCAGCCGGGAGGTATGCGGACGCTCGGTTGTCGTAGACTGCGGAGGAGGCGCGGTTCGAGGTCTGGGCGGTGGGCGAGAAGAAGAGGCCGTTGACTGGTGCGGATGACTGTCTCTTGACGGCATCGTGGTCGTCGCGGAACGGCCTGAGTGGTTTGCCCTGGCTGTTCAATTGATCGAGAGACATGCTGCTGCCGGTCTCGTACTCTTTGTAGTAGGCTGCCTTTCCAGCGGCGTGTGGTGCCCATTTGTTGCCAGAGCTCTTCTCACCACCGCCACGGATGGAGGCTATTGCTGATCGCTTGACCGAGCGATTGATACTCCATGCGACCAGGACCCGCCAAAGAAGGATACATGCGCCGAACAGTGCGAGGACTGCGCCCACAGCAATGAACACTGTGCCCTCGGGCATGCTGGAGCGTTGCATGAAAGGCGCGGCTTCCGTGAAGGGAATGACCAAGTCCGGAACACCAGCGCCAGCGATGGTGGGCAGTCCCTTCAGTCCTGCGAATGTAGAGCTAGAGGTCACAGCGTCAGGAAATGTCGCTGAAGACGCAGATGTTGCAGAGTCTGTCTCCTCCGCTGTGTCCGCATCATCGGTCTGGGTTGAGGCTCCCGAGGACGCTGCTGATTGAGTCGACTGCGCAGCCTCGTTCGTTATCGTGTTCAGATCGGGTAGGTCATTGTTGTTGTTGTTGTTGTTCTGGTTATTGTTGTTGTTTCCTTGTGCATAAACCACTGGCACTGCCAATAGCGCCAGCACTGTCGACGCTTTGTTGTATCTGAGACTGGGACGCATATTGTCGTGTGAGGCTTGAGCAAGTGGTCTGTTGTTCCTTGCGATATGTGTGTGGTTGTAAACAGTCGGAAGCTCTGTCTTTCTTGCAAGGATTTGATCGGTGGTGGCTTAACGGGGTACCGTTGTTTCCAGCCGCTCTGGCGTCGACGGTTGCTGCGTGGCGATCGACGACAGTCTCGAGAATGTCCGTTTGAGCGAGTGTGATGTTATCCGTAGCGAAAGTGAGGTCGATGCCGTGTTGCGACTCGAAAGTGGTGTGAATGTTTGATGTCACGATAGAAGAACGAGATGCAGAGTGCTTGCAGGGCCGCAGGGGATGGTACGCAAGCACCAAGCCGGCAAGGCGGGGCGATCGGGTCTGATTTTAGAACACGGGACGGCGGCAAGCGCGACCACTGACTTGAATACCCAGAACTTTATTGGAAATCTTGCCCGCGGGAGACATTCCACGATTTCACGATTCGAGATCTGCGATTCCTTCCAACACTTGACCGTCGCAACACATTCAACGCCACGATGGGTGTCCAGAAGAAGACGCGCAAGTTCGGTGCGGTCAAGCGGGTCATCAGCCAGCGTGATGCCCGAGTGAAGAAGAACATCATGAAGAACGAGAGCGACGAGAAGAAGAAGAAAGAGCAAGGCGACAATGTCGTTCGAGATGTGTACGTCTTGCTGCATGATCATCCACAAGGGCACGACACTGACTTCCTCACAGTCCGCAAGTCCCCAGCAGCATGTTCTTCCAACACAACACTGCCCTCCAACCACCGTACCAAGTCCTCGTGGATACCAATTTCCTCTCCCACACCGTCCACCACAAACTCCCGCTCCTTCCGACATTAATGGACACACTCTACGCCACCTGCACACCGATCATCACCTCCTGCGTCATGGCCGAGTTGGAAAAGCTGGGACCGAAGTACCGCATCGCATTACAGATTGCAAGAGATGAGAGGTGGGAGAGGCTTCAGTGTGATCACAAGGGAACATATGCAGATGACTGCATTGTCGACCGGGTCATGAAGCAGAGAGTGTATTTGGTGGCGACGAACGATAGGGACTTGAAGAGACGGATCAGGAAAGTGCCCGGTGTGCCGATTTTGAGCGTGGCGAGGGGCAAGTACGTGATCGAGAGGCTGCCTGATGCGCCGGAGCATTGAGTGCAGATGGACGACTATGTGAGCGTCTTTGATTGCAAAATTAGCGTGGCGTTGGCGGGCATGTAAATGGGATGTTCCAGGAATGATGCTGTCGGCATGCAGGACTGCAGACATTGGACGAAAAATGAAAGTCTTCAGAATGTTGCTGGTCCTTCTAGACCGCTCCTAAGGTACCCAGCGTTTGACAATGCTTCGCGCCCCCAGATTCTCTGCAACGATGCGCAGGATCACGGTACGTACATCTGCAGCCACCTGCTAGATCATCCTTCGACGGACTTGGCCGACCCAACAAACAATCAGCCATACAGCAGGACGTTGAGGAGAAAGGTCCTCAAGCTAAGATGTCGCACTCCTCAGCCTGATACCATGCGTTTGCAACTCGACAACGATCCCAGCACACGCCGCAACCATGGACATTACAGACGCGCCACGAACACCACCCGAAGCCGACGAACGAGAACAATACAGCCAATGTGTAGCGCTGATCGGTGAGCGCATGTTCGAAGATGCCGTTCCTTTGCTGCAGAACCTCGTCGCTGAGCTTGAAGAGAGGAACCGAGATGCGTGAGTGTTTTCTACTTGAATCGCAATTTCGATACCAGGCTCACAACTTTCTGCGATGCTCAGAACACCGAACAAAGAGTTCATGCTCCAGGAGTTCGGAGCGTTGCGATTGCTAGTGCATGGTCTCGAAGAGCTGGGAAGGCACGAAGAAGCACAGCGGAAAGAAGAGGAGGTGGAGATGAAACAATTGCAACTGGAGTTGATGGGTTGACTCCGACCATTGCATATCCATACGACTAATAAACATGTACGCCTCGCTATCCCGCTATTGCCTCGCTGAACTCCATGCCTCTTGACCCGTCGTCTCCACACTCGCATTCCCTCCAACAAACATCCAAATACGACCTTCTCATCATGTCATCACACACCCAATGTCTTCCACAGCCTATCCTTCCACAGCCTTCCTCCCGAGCGCAACATTCGCCTCTCTCCTCTCCGCCGCATCTCCATGCACTCCAGCCTGGACATTACTCTTCATCGGAAGCCGCATCTCGTTCCCCGTCGAGCCAAACGAAGACTGCCGCGAGGGGGTCTGGACGTCACTCTTCAACAACGGACTTCGCAGCTCATTCCCGGCTGAGGTGAACGAAGAGTGTCGTGAGGAGGCGTCGCTCGCGGTGGAGTTGTCGTTGGTGAGGAACGACGAGGAAGCTGATTGGGGTTCCAGGGTGGGCGACACGGCTTCGACGTTGGTGATGTTGGTGGTAGAGGTGGTTGAGGGTGTGAGTGTGAGCCATGTGCCAGGGATAGTATTCTTGCGTCGGATTGGGACGGGTGCGGCTTTGGTTGGGTCGATGGGTTGCCAGAGTTTGGAGGCCATTGTTGTGATTGTTTGTCGTTGGGAGTGGGTGCTGAGTAGTGTAGAGTGTCGTGTTCAAGGTCCTTGGGTTTGAATATGTCTTTCTTTGTTCTGACTGTTCGCGGATGATTGTCTCAGGTATGAAATTGGGAATGCAAAGAAAATAATTTTTGTTGAGGTCGGCATCTGACCTGCCTTATGTACCTTTCCGGTGCCCTTCAAGGTGGCATCATCGCCATGCCAGTCAGCCGGTAAATACGTGAGTCCGTGACACCAGCAAGGTACTCGGTGTTATGCAGCGGAGATCCTGGCGGGTAAATCTGCGGAAGAATCGCCTTGGCTCAAGATCCGTTGGATCACATCACGTCGGCATCCCACGTCGTCCCTCCACGACTTGCGATAAGGTCGAGTAAGTGGTCATTGACGAGAGTCGTGGCATGGTATGCCGCATCATCTCACCGACCTACGAAACACTCTGCCAAGAGTGTGACAACAATAAGGCGAGCAACCGGATGGCTACGTTTGTGTCGATGATGCGCCGAGTCGGAGTTGCTGGGGTGGAGAGCTTATTTATACTGCACTCTGCTCAATTCCCGGATCCCCCGTGGGGTGATACAAGTCCGCCATTCGCCGTGGCTACGACACATCATGAAGGCAGTGCGATGCGATTGCGTGATGCTGTTTCGAAGAAGTCTTGGACTCTTGGCAATATGGCTCGTTGTCATGGCCTCAATGGTGGAATGCGAAACTAGACTGGGGAAGCTCGGCCGGGTCGAAGACTCTCGCGGTGATCCCAGCTCGGAATACGGGGAATCCCTGTTGCTCCCCGCTGGCTTCCGTCTGCACTGTCCCTGTGATGGAGTGAATTCTCGATAAGCACCGACAAGATATCCGGGAGTATGATGTTGGTGGAAAGATGACAATTCATTCTGGGACGAAGCAATGTCTTGTCCTGCTCTGTCGACTTCTCCTGCTCTGCTTGCCCAGAAACGCTGTTTGGTACAGACACAATACTCCGCGGCCTATATCACATGCAGAGCCAGGATTTCTTGATGGCGTTTATCCCCACACGATGATGTGCGCCTTTACCTTGTCTGGCGCCGGTTGGCGCATAGCAAGAACGGCCGTATTTTGAATGCAGACATTGTCCACTTCTTCGACTCGCGATAGCGTCTACGAGTGCGAAAATCCGAGGCCGCATGACTGAAGCACAGCGTACTCGACATAGATCGAGTCATGAGGCTTCGCAGGGCGTTAGCCAAGTGTCGCCAAGTGTTGCGGCAATGAGGCAGCGGTGTGGCACCAGTACACCATGCTTCGAGGCGGTCCGATCTTTCCAACCTTGACGTCTAGAGACTTGGTGTGACGGTACTATCTTTCAGTCCCTTGTTGCCCTGACCTCCTCGACAACAGTGCGTGCGCCATCAACGATGAGCACATGCTCCGCCTCATGAATCCTCGCCTGCAGGTCTTCCAGCGAAGTACAGCCCTCGATGTCGACCTCCTTCTGCAGGATAGGTTCTCCCATATCGACTTCAGCGATGACATAGTGTATCATGATCCCCGTCTTCTTTCGCTTGCCTTGTTGGAACTCCTCCCATGCTCGTTCAATGCATCCCGCTCCGATCAAGTCGCCGTGCAGTGATGGGTGAAGGTTGATGATCGGCACGTTTGCTGTTGCGAGCGGATTGAGGAACGATGGAGTGAGAATCCGCATGAACCCAGCGCAAACGACTAATTGTGGCTCATCGGCGAGCACAAGCTTTGCGAGATCTGCATCGTATGCTTCGCGAGCTGCATTGAAGGTCGGGTTTGAAGAGGTATCGGGGTGCGACTTCTTGTATGGCAGGATTGGGTGGTAGCTTGTTGGTATGTTGGCATTGGAGGCACGAATCAGGCCGTAGGCAGATTTGCGGTCGGATATGACACGAACAAAGGTCGTATGTGGCAGCGAGGATGTTTTCGAGGCGTCAATGAGAGCTTCGAGGTTGGTGCCGGAGCCGGAGATGAGTACTGTGATCCTGGTTGGAGAGGTCATTTTGCTGTCGCGTCTCAACAGCCGGTCGGAGAGGGCGATATCGACGGTGCACGGTAGCGATATCGACGATGCACGGTAGCGATCAATGGAGTGAAGCTGTTCGCAAGAACATTCACTTACACGAAACTAGCGCGACTTTTTTCCGTTGACCATCCGAAAGTCGGCAACCACCGGCTTCTGCCCCGCGTGAAATAGACTTTCGAGCATGATTTAGTGCCGCTGTAAGCGAAATGCTTATGAGCGATCGATGACGCTGATCTTTCGCTTTCGCGGTCTTTCATGCGGCCGAGACTTTCTCTCTTGCATCAAAGGAAGAAACTCCGAGTCGACCTCAGGTACCAAATTTCGAGAAACGAATTCATCCAACTTTCATCCAAACACCATCAACGACCCACGACGATCATTCTATTACGACTCCAGCAACTCGAACTTCCAGCATCATACCACGACATCAACATGAGTTTTTTCACTCCCCGCAACTTTGCGATTGGCGCCGGCTCTGTCGCTGCCATTGCCTACATCGTGCCCAAGTTGACTGGAGGCAAGCCGTAAGTCCATCCCTCATGGCAAACGATTCAGGCACGAGCTCATGGAAATGCCAGGATCGAGACATTTGGCTCACAAAACATCGCCGACCGATACTCTGCGGGAGGTGGCAGCAAGACTCACCTCCCAGGAGCCGCAACACCACGAGGTGCGTAAGCAAACATTCGTTGCTTGTTGCACGGCTCAATTGGCCTCACACATGCTCCCCGCAGCTAATGACACTGAAAGGTGAAGGGAATCCCGATAACGTCACCTCCAACCAAACGAACCCGAAAGGTGTCGATACCAAACACTTCAAGGAAAACCACTCCGATCAGAAGCAGGACAACTCGCCGGCGGGCAAGGTTTGGCAAAATTCGATGTACGGCAACGACAAGGGCAAATGAGCGGGGGCGCGCGTATTGGAAAGGAACAGGCGGACGTTAGCCGTGGGGAATTGGCGCAACAGCAGAGGTGTAAAAAACAAAAAGCGCGGAGTAGCATCGGCGCATGGGACATGAAACTGCGTGTATGACTAGCGCAAGCTGAAATCGACAGAATAGAAAACAGACAGACATAAACGAGAAACTTTAGCAGCAGCCGTTCTTCGGTCACGATTTCAGTAAACCAGCCTGGCTCTGGAGATCTGGCAGCTTTGCACGGGAACGCGACTCAACTTTACCATCATACCAAGCGACGAAGCGGTGGAAGAAGCTGTGAAGGAAGCTGAAGCCTCCACGGAGAGTGGGAGAGCGACCCGAGCCTCGCAGACACAAGGAGGGCGAACTTCGCATCGCGAGACGGGGTTTCAAGGACCATGCGTTGAGCAGAGCTGTCGAAGTCATTCTGCAACATAATGCTGACCGCCTTGCGCAGGTCGCGGGTCTCGCAAGTCCACATGCCGACAGCAACGAGTCCGAGAAACGCCGCCTCCGCCTCCATCCCTACCAGCCTCGCACCGATACCCTCCTTCGCTGAGCAGCACAGAGCGTCGGTTCCTCTCTTCCACCTCCCATACCCACCAGCATCCGCGCAAGAGCATCACTCCCTCAGAGGATCATCCGCAGGAGAGGAATAAAAACAGCCTTCATATTATTCCTCGGATCGACAATACATTCACCTTGTTGTTGGAAAATGCACGGCTCGTCCTTGATCCAAGAACCCCGTTAGCGGTACAACTCCGGGTTTCCTCCGGACAAAATATCATGACACTGGCCCTATCTGAGCACAAGGCAAGGTGACATGATACGTTCCGATATAGCCAAAGTCGCAGGTTCCGGGATTTCGGGGATCTTTTTTCGGGGCCATGACATTTCTGGGTGTCGTAGGTGTAAGTCGATGGATGCAGTTGGACGAGAGGCGAAAAAGCAAGGAGGACATACGCCATTCGCGACGACGGCTGAAGCCATCATGAAGAGGACCAAAGCGCAGAGGCCGAATTGCATACTTGTCGTCGCTTGGTCTCGGTGCTAGGATGTTCGGAATCTCTTTTAAATTTGTCGCGAAGAGGTGGAGGAGAGGAAAGCTGAGGGCAACGAAGCCGAAATCGGAAGGACTCATATGCTGCTCAGCAAGCCTTGGGATCACATAACGTGCAGGAAATCCTCGCGCAGTCGCAGAGTACAGGCATCAATCATTACTCGGAGATCGGCCTCTTTGCAAAGAACATGCTGATGGATTCTGGTACATCACGCCCAGCTCAGCTACAATCAGACGACTGGCCTGTCGTCTAACGACGGCATACCTTGGGCCCAAAGGTGGTGATGAGCGAGAGCATACATCGACCAGAAATGACACGGCCGACGGCCGCAAAGGCGTGGCGCAGCAGCAACGGCCAAACAAGCAGAACAGCGAACTGCGCCATGGTATACGAGACATCGTGTATGAGTGCGAAGAGCTGAGCGAATCACAACAAGTCTGGTTGACATCAATCGAAGCTGCAGAGAAGTGCTTCAGATGAGAAGTTACATTTCCGTGGACTGAAGGTGATGCTGTCGACCGATATATCAGCTCCATCGTACTGTCGAAGGATCAAGTGTTTGCTCACACCGCCTTCTTCGAAGGATTCGAAATGCTAGGCAACTAAGATCTTGCATAGATCAAAGCCTCATGATACGCACCCCCTGGCAGGAACCGGGCAACAATGTGCCTCAATCAAGTGTGCCAAGTCGTGCGGCTGAGAAATACACTTGGCCCGTTGGTGTTCTGGACCAGACTGTCAGACGGCTGAACGAAGCCTGATCCTCCCCTTCCTCCAGCTCGTCTAAGCCAGCTTGAAGGAAGCGGCCAAGTCGAAACCAAGCGCCAAGTGCGACCTCAAGACCGCCTGCCCTTGTACAGACCAACACTTGTGGAGAAATATTGACAAAATAGTAACTCCAGCCGCTCTTTTTATAGCAAGCGATGTTGGCATGTTATACTAACAGCGTCCGAGCGACGAATTCCCCCGCATGAAGGATTTCATTCCAACGACTGGTCCACTACGATATGGTGGTGTACGGGGCATGAATTTCGAGACAGAAGACACATAAGAGATCTAGTCTGTCCGACATTGACACAGAACTCATATCAGCCATTTCCATCCGAATCCAGTTCCCGACCACAATCAACATTAAACGCATACAAACAACCTCTCAACATCATCGATATGAAGTCTGTCCTCGCCTCGGCCATCCTGATGGCGACCAGCGCACAGGCATGCATTCGTGTGCGCGCGTACATGTGGAGTTCGGGAACCTTCCACGACTCCATGGACGTCGAGGTCTGGGACAACAACGACTTCCACTGCTCGATGAGCCAGTCCAAGAGCGGCGTGAGCGCCGAGACGCGTTGGGAAATGGAGTGCAATGGCGACAACTACTACAAACTCGTGCTCTGGAACAACGGCGGCGACGGTACGATCGAGCACAAAGTCTCCGGTAAGTCTAGATGCTCTGACGGTTTGGAATGTCAACCACTCGAGGAGAATACAGCTAATGTGTGAGGATGATAGAGGGCAATGTCTGGTCTGCCAGTCTCAATCTGCGCGATCAGTCGTACGAGTCCAATTGCATTTCCCAGACAGAGAGTGGCACTTGCCAGTCTTACGAGACGGAGCGTATCTGGGCTTTCGACGATGGATTCGGCAACTGCGGTGAATACTCAATCATCATTTGAATCGACCGCAACTCCAAATCAAGAGATAACGGAGGGATGATGTGGATCAAAGCGAATACTGCACATTCTTTGTCCTAGGGCTCAGTCGTTCGTGTGGTACACATTATGGAAGGGAGCGAGGTAGGAGAGACTTCAGACCAAGGATACGAAGTTGCATAGCTTCCTTAACAACCTCATTCCAATTAAGTTGACGCAACTCACACGGCGGACACTCCGTTTCTGGCTCTCCGCAATCAGCATGGCTTTTTATATTTTTGACGCAAGGGATGCAAGCCTGTATCGTCCGCATTCAGTTCGAACTCGCACCCATTGGGTCTGGCTAACAAGGCTTCGAGGATCCCTCGATGTACATCGCGCGAGCAAGTCGCAGTCTCTAGGTTTCGATCATGGGAGAAACCGCAGACACGTCTATGCCCGAGAGCATGCTCAATGCTAGGAGGTTTTACAAGCATTCCACCGCAGACATCATCGACTGGCTGTGGTTCACAAGCTCCATCAAAAAGAAGCCTGCGATTCAGCAAAGCAAGAAGCGCCGAGGAAAGCCCAAAACTCAAGGCGGTGGAAGGTCAAATGGGGAGAAAATAATGACGGTGGACGAGATTCTATCCTGCGCCAATTGCATCGTCAACAGCAAGGCGACTCGGCCGCAGTACATCAAGTGGGAGTTCAAAACAGCGTTGTTCAATAGACGACTAATGACGGCCTGGTACCGGACGAGAGAGATCGAAGACAGTGAGGATACGCGAAGACACGAGCATTTCACCAAGACTCTGCAGCAGGCATTCGAGAATCTGTTTCCGCCGTCCGCGGAGGATGGAGCTGTGGCTCCTGTCTCTTCCAGTCACCACAGCACTCAATTCGCCAACGCTTTCGGGCCGCTCGACGGGATTCCGACAGATAATGAAAGCACATTGAGCGAGACGGAGCTACAGGAGCTCCTCGATTCCTGGGCGGCGAAAACCTCGAAGCCACGCTCCCGCATTGCAGACGATCATCTCGACCAAGCTTTTCAATGGTACGGCTATGTCATGGAGATGGACCTCATGGTCGACACCGTTTCCGGATATTGGCGAAATGTCGCAAAAGGCGAGATGTCCGTGCCTTTGGCAGCGTGGCTCACGCATGTCGGGTATTCCGGGATCAAAAGGTTGTGCGAAGAGCACCAGAACGTACACGGCATGGACCACGAGAAACTTGTGGATTACGTGACCGGAAGGGGTGCCATGCAAAGTGCATTTGAAGAAAATGTTTCCAAGCGAGACTTAGACCGTGCTGGCATTGACTTGCAGTACAAGGAGTTCACGACTGGCCTCGCCTTATCTAAGCCCATCTTGCCCTTGCGCCGATGGAAGTTCCCCAAACAACTAGAGCGGAGCAACTACCGCGAGCTTTGCGCGGCATCACCGTTCGACTTTTTCCTGACGCGGAACGAAGAAGCAGCAGAGGCCTTGATGGACGGTGCGAAAGACTTCCTGGAGCCAGATGAATATGACGACACCCCAGAAGCTATGAAGGAACTCATGCATCGAGACTCGGCCATCATTGACTCGCTTGTTGCGACGATGGTCTTTCTGGAGGTAAACCCAATCGCGTTTGGTGATAGAGCCGCACAGTCAGTGTTGAACCCCATGCAGGCTGAAGTGATGTTCTTCTTGAGAAGAGAAAACACGAGATACCATACCGCCAGAATGGATGAACCATGGGAGGGACCACGATGGACGGCCGACACAGAAACGATCTTCGGCATGATGCTTCTGTTGGAGACCGGCAGGAGTTTCTTCCATATCAACGATGTGCAGAATGACACCAATCTCCACGATACTGCAGTTCGTCTTGCGGAAGAAGTCCAAGATAACTTGAATCGGCTGATCGAAGGCGAGCTTGCAGCAGGCCAATACAGTAACATGCAGCCAAGAACCGTTCGCGCCCTGGAGCGGAAGCAAGCTGAGCTCGGAGTGTACATCAAGAGCGCCGGCACCAGTCTCTACCATCAACTTCCATGGACGGCGGGTGCCCAGATGGGCGAGATCCTCTACTCTGCCCTGGATCTGGGCTTCATCGTGTGCAGAAGCGAGGATATACTCGGACAGGTGCTTCATACTTATAACACACTCCGGCAGATCGCACCTAAACTCAGCACCCCTATATACCTTCTGGAACAGCTTTGTGACTTCTTCAAAGAGCAGGTGTTCCTAGGCAATCGACCGATCAAGAAGTTCACACGAAGCCTGAAACGATTTATGGGTGGCAAGCTAGAGACGAAGACCGACTTTGCTTCAAATAGCGGAGACCCTCGAAAAAGCCAGTACCAGATCAGCATGCCGCAACCGGTCAAATACGGACAGACTGATAACGACAGAATCAAGCCTGCTGAGCTGTCTCTGTTCCACAATCTTCGAGCGGCGAAGCCTGCTTTCCACGGCGGACCTGCATTATGGGCCAAGGTCTTTACGAACAATCGCATCAAGAGTCTGACCGCAAAGCAGACCCTCGCTGTTAATCGAGAATTGCGCGATGCTCCGTTCGCGACCACACTCGAGCGAGTGAAGGTAGCGGCGAACTCAGAGTTCGAAGGATCGTTCCCAATAGCCACGGTGAACTGGTTCAAGGTCTATGAGCTCATGGTCTCAATTTTGACCGATGTTGCGGAACGCTATCAGCGGGAAATGCCTGCGGACATGGAACCTTTCCAAAAGCACTTCGAGTCTACGCCCGCAAATGCCAGTGCTGGCTCGTCGTTTGTGTTGATCCTGTTGCAGGTCATCGATTATAACGTGGAGAGCTCGCGTAGGTGGGATGGCAACGAGTCGGAAGGGGTGAAGATGACTTGGGAGGCTTTTGAGAAATGTGCGGGTGCGCTCAAGATCGAGGATTTGTTGTGGAAGAATGTTTGAGGAGCGGGCCACCTTGTTGGACATTTGACATTTCATCGCGGCCAAGGCCTGTGCGAAGTTGCGGCGGCCAAGCCCCTGGTCCGCGTATCGCTGTTATCACCGCGCAACCACACGCACGACTTTAGCCAAAGCAATCGCACAACATGCATGTCACACGAGTATGGAGTAATCGCGAGAAGGACTGTGGTCTTCACTCAACCGCCTGACTGCCAAGGTCAAGTCTTATCGCAAGACCGGCCAATGCTCTCTTATTGCAAGTGCCGGCCAGCATGTATAAAGGCGAGTCAACTCCTCCAGCAATGGCTCGGCTGACGTTCAGATTGTCGACAAAATGGCAGGCCGCTTCTTCTTGTCTCTCGCGCTGGCGACGTTGGCCTCCGCTCTGCCCAGCTCACTTCCTCCTCTTCTGCGGCGAGACGACACATACGATCTTTCCACACCTATCAACGCTAGTCTTCCCAATGTGACGATCTTCGCTACAGGCGGTACAATCGCCAGCCAAGGCACGACCAACACTCAGACCGTCGGGTACAGCACTGGTCTCGGCGTCCAACAACTTGTCGATGCAGTCCCAGAACTCCTCGACATCTCCAACATCAATGGCGTACAGATCTCCAATGTCGGGTCCGGAGACATCAACTCAACCATCCTCGTCAGTCTCTACGATTCCATCTCCGCCGAGCTTCTGAAACCTGAAATCGCCGGAGTTGTGGTCACTCACGGCACTGACACTCTCGAAGAGACGGCATTCTTCCTCGATCTCGTCCTCAACAGCACCAAGCCCGTCATCCTTGTCGGAGCGATGCGACCCGCCACGGCACTCAGCGCCGACGGCCCATTGAACCTCTTCCAAGCGGTGACTCTTGCTTCATCTCCCAAAGCCGCCAATCGCGGAGTCATGATCGTGCTCAACGACCGCATCGGTTCAGCGTGGTACACCACCAAGATGAACGCCAACTCGCTTGATACGTTCAAATCCACGGAAGTGGGTCAGTTGGGGTTCTTCATCAATCAGGTGCCGTACTTTTACTTCGCTCCGAGTACGCCCACTGGAAAGTTGCACTTCAATATCTCCGGTAAGATGGATCTACCAAAAGTCGATATCTTGTACGCACATCAGGACATGGATGGCCTTCTATTCTCCGCAGCGAGAGCTTCTGGAGCGACAGGCATTGTGTACGCTGGAGTGGGAGCAGGAGGTATGCCGGCGAAAGCGAGTGTGCTGGCGGAAGAGTTGTTCAATGTCACGGGCGTGCCCGTCGTGGCGAGTCATCGAAGTGCGGATGGATTTGTACCGGATGGAGACGAAGGGGCGAGCGTCGTGGGTAGTGGATTCTTCAATCCGCAGAAAGCGAGGATCGTTTTGATGCTGGCGATATCTGTTGGTTGGGGAGAAGTCGAGCAGGTAAGGGAGCTGTTCTTGAGGGGACTTATGTGAGGAGGAGTAATGGAAGGCGCAGAGCAAGGGACTTAACGTCAGCTCGCCAGGCAATACCACGCGAATTGTGGGCCAAGATAAGCCTCATACTGAGCGTGGTGTCCCCATACTTGTTGCTTCAAGGTACTCTCTTCCCTAACTCCGCGCATCGTGCGCTCTTGTCGAGTCCGGCCCCTTCCGAATCACCTCATGTCCTTCCGTTGGCACCGGGCCACTGCCCAGGCCGGTAGACGTCTCTGGTCACACTACCCGCAATAGCGCTCGCTAATGACTGGGTGATTCTTAACTTCGATGAAGACATGCGAGCCAGCTGCGTTGGAGTCCTCAGTCCAGCATGGCTGAGTGGATTCTTCGAGCTTCCAGCCTAACCTGGGCGACTCGAGAGTTCTTCGGTCCGCGCATTCACCTGCATCCGAAGCAAACACGGGCGATCCCGTTGCAGGTCTACCAACTCCAGATGCGAAGCCCCAATCCTGCTCAGGACTTGCAACAACTCCCGCGCCAATACCACAAATGGCAGAAGAGATCATGCCGCCGACCGCGACTGCACCCGACAAGACGCCAGCCAAAGATAACAACCACCACCTGCACGACCAGACTCAGCCGACCGCGGCTCAAGGTCGCATGCGCGCGAGGAGTCTCGACACCGACCCTCTGGCCGCCGCAGATGTATCGACAGACCTAGCTTCTTCCCCTGATGCGGAGACGATTGCTGAATGGAACCGTGACCCTGCGCCCGCCAGGCTCGGTTCCAAAGGGCCGAACTGGGAAAGCTTCCGCAGTTGCACATACTTCAACTACCCTCCTGCGATCATGGTCGCCATTAAACGCGAGTCTTGGGGTCTTCCCCTCCACCCCATCATCGCGAAGCAGTTCGGGAAATCCAAGCGCGAAAGCCGCAAGAGGAAGGCGGACACTCACGACTGCAGGGTGTATGATCGCGAAGGAGAACGGCGCCCGGTTGAAGAGTTTGTGTTGCATATGATGAAGCAGAACGGTGAGCTGAGGCGAATGATTCGCAGACTTGTTCCTCGAGACATCATCTCGGATGCATCGGCCAGTAGCAAGCGGTCGCGCAGCGAATATGAAGAAGATCTAGGACTAGACGAGCCCGAGCCTGAGATCCCGGAGTCAAGATACGCATCAGGCCCGGAGGAAGATTTGTTCGACGTCGATGGTCCGGCCGGGATGGATGAACAGGGCCCTGATCTGGAGCTTGAGCTCGATCTCGCAAGGACTCAGCGTGAACTCTCGGAAGCGAAGGTCGAGGTTTTGCAGGCGAAAGAGCGGGAGCTGGAACTGGAGATTCGGGGTTTGGATGGCAGCTAGGCTCGCGTGCATTGGGCAGTGTCGATTGCTTTGGTTCAAGCAGAGAGAAATCTTCATTGGAGAACGAGTTGCGGCAAATTCTTGTCGGCTGTTTGTCCGCCCGCTCATAGATGTCGATGGGACGGAGGCGGGTACATATTCGGTGGGGGGAGTGATTCCTCGCAGATGACTGCAAGTTGAAGAACGGCAATATGCTGCAAATATAGCTTCCAAACACCGCCTTGGTCCCGAAACTGGGCGACTCGAAGAGCGTGAGTGTTGTCGCATCTTTAGAAGTGAACCAGGTGTGAAGTCAAGTACGCCCTTTAGACGCTCGCAAGTGCAAACCGTCAAATTGATAACGCTTGTGACGGACCACTTCGAGCCGCAATGCGAGTGAAGGCAATAGAGGCCGATCATATGACAGCCATGTCTTTCACATGCGCAAGCGACAGGAATCGCACTGACGCCAGTATCGACGTGCTGCCGTGCATGATCCGAACTTTCCAAATGCTCGCCATCCAAAACATCCACATCACAACGAACAAGATGGCAAACAACAAGATGGCCGACTCGCACTTCGACGACGCTGGACAATTCGCACACATGCTCCATGTTCAGCGGGGAATCATGGCTTCCTTCGGCGATGGCTCCGACATCCAGGAGACTGACCAGGGCAACAGACCCGCCCTGACGATCACCGAGGAGCACGTCGCCATGCAGGGATTCGCGGAGGACGAGCAACACGATGATCTCGTGCGCAGCTTTCGCGCTGAACAGAGGAAAGAACGTCTCGCAAAGGCATCGCAAGACAAGCCCGAGCAGGCAGTCGCCGCTGTGGACGGATTCGCCCCGAAGAATCGCCAGGAGTGTATCTCCACGACGAACGCCGGCCAGGCCAACTTCGACAACCCTCACGGCACGATCTTGCACAACCAGTCATCTTCAAACAAGCGCAAGCACGATCTCGCCATTCCGGAGGGCGCAGCGCAGTCAGGCAAGGCCTCCAAGTCGATCCGCCGTGAGCACAAGGCTGAAGGAGGAGACACGAAGTCGGGAGACACCAAGACGCTGGCAGACCTGGAGCTTGAGTTGGCGCAAGCCCATCGCAAAGCCTGCGAAGCGAAGCTCGAGATCTTGGAGGCCGAGAAGGAGGAGCTCAAGCTAGCGATCCAACGCCGGAAGAGCGCTCAGTCCAGCTTGCGCGATGGTCCTTGATCGGATCACGATATTGCATGATGGATGGGGGGCAGAGACGGCATTGGTGAAATCTTCAAATTGTAGCTGCGGCTTCAGGCTTGAGGCTGCCGCTTCGTGCTAGGAGGGCGTCTGGCAAGATCGGAACCATCAACTAGGCTTGGCGGGAAGACCGATGGGCGCTGCCATGAGCCGCGCTCTCCTCTGCGTCCGTCGCAAAGGAACGGAAGGTAACCTCAGTCAATGAAATGTCACAAGCTGTTCAAGTCCATTCGTGTCAAACCTTGCGAAGTGAAGTGAGCCCATTCAGGGTCCGCAGGCCGTGTACGAGAACGAATACGAATCCGAGACATATGACGCGTGATGCGGCGTTCCAACTTTCAGCATGTGAACGACTGACATCTTGACACCTTTTGACCTGATCACACCTACAAGCCACTTCAAGCACCGCCACTGCGTCACTACTTTGCTGTACGACTATACCCTAACGTCCACTTGAGCACGACACGAAATCTACCATACGAGGACCTCAACGAACCCCACTCTCGCTCAGATCAGCTATCGCGCCTTGAGCCAACATGGCTGGTAAGAGGACACAATGAATGCGGTCAAATGCTCGAGTCACGAAGCTAACACAATATCGCAGCACCACCGGTAGACTACTGTACGAACACACCATACGAGAAGAGAGCAAGGGAATGAGCAACTAACCCACCACCAGACGCGGCCCTCGAAGTCGACGCCAAAGCCAGCCAACAACAGATCCGTGATGCCTACAAGAAGTACACACCCACTCACCTCCCCGCCTACCACCCCTCTTCCTAACCCCTTCTCCCCTCTCAGACAAGCCCTCCGCCACCACCCCGACCGCGTCCCCGCCGACAGTCCCGAACGGCAATCCCGCACCAAGAAATTCCAACAAATCAACGACGCCTACTACACCCTCTCCGACGAATCCCGGCGCCGCGACTACGACGTAACCCGCAACCAATTCCACGGCTTCTCGGGCTTCTCCTCGCACTCCCAACCCGCCGACGAAGAGATCCCACGCCCCGAACCCACATCCGGCGGCGGGTTCCCCTGGTCCGCCTTCGGCTTCGGCGGAAAAGCAAAGACTCAAGAAGACGCCAATACTTTTAGCAATGAGCAATTCGGCTCCGTCTTCGAGGAGATGATGCGGGATAACGACATGGCGGAAGGAAGCGATAATCGACCGACGAAGTTGTTCTGGTCGATTATTGGAGGCGCGAGTGGAGGCGCCATGGGGTTTATCGTGGGGAATTTTCCGGGCGCGGTCGCCGGGGCGGTGGCGGGGAATCGGTTGGGTGCGATTAGGGATAAGAGGGGAAAGAGTGTGTATTCGGTGTTTCAGGAGTTGGATCAGCCGGAGAAGATGAGGTTGTTGAGTGAACTTGCGCAGAAGGTTTTTGCGCATGCGATTAGTTGAGGCCTGAGGAGGAGTGAGAAGTGTGGTCGAGGAATGCAGGTTTGGGCGGTTTGTTCTGGGTTCATGAATTCGCGCGGATATATACCACGACAGTTTTGATCGAGAAAGAATTTCTTTTCATCTTGTGATCTGAAGGACCCCTTCTGCCAGTAATGTGCGAGCCGCGGCGACCTCAGCAGCATTGTAACCGTCCCAATCCTTCTCTCCTGAGGAGCTTCTTCGGACGATCTCGGCCAGCTTCGCCGTGGCGATCTCATTCAACTTCGTGACAGACTGGAGTGTCGGTAAGGGTAGTTCTCCCGGCTCTGTTCTTGAGTTCTTCGCGCTCGGTAGAGCATCCATGAGTTTCGCCGTAGTCTGCACACAAGTCAGTTAACGAAATCCGCCTCCAGCATCCCTCAGCAGTACCCACCACTTTCAACCCATAAAACCCCCTCAAATACGCATCACAAAGCTCCACACTCCTCCCAAACCTCCTCATACTCTCCGCCAACAACCTCGTCCCCTCACCATCCTCCCTCGCCCTCGCCGCAGCGAACAAAACCTCCCCCAACTTCGCCTGCACATTCCACGCATTCGGCAACAACAACACCACCTCCTCCCACGCAAATATACTCTGCTCCCACATTCCCACCCGTGCATACAGCTCCCCCACCTCCGCCCACGCCTCCGCATCAGTCGGACTCGTATCCAGCAGATTGACCACCGCATCCACCGCCGCGGCCGTCTTACCCATACTCTTCAACAACGCCGCCCTTCGTTTGCGTATACTAAACGTCGCCGGGTCCTCCTTCAAAATCTCCTCATAATGCGTCATCACATCGTCCAATTCAGCCTGGTCAGAAGCCATCGCTTCGGCGTACAGACCTCGCAGGGCGGTGACCCGTTCGTTTTCGGCGCCGAAGCGGTCGCGCAGGGTTTCGAGACAGAGGTAGGCGGTTGTGTTGTCGCCTGTGCGGAGGGTGGCGAGGAGGAGGTTTTCGAGGGTGAGCCATTTTTCTTGGGTTTCGGAGGTGGAGAGGAGGGAGAGGGGGTAGGGGAGGGTGGAGGAGGAGGTGGAGGCGATTGTCGGGGCGATTTGGGAGATATTGAGGGTGTGGGTGGGCGTGGAGGAGGTGGGTGGGGTGAGGAGGGTTGTGGTGGACATTTTGGCGGTTTGGTTGGTGTGTTGGTGGAGGATGGATGAGGTCCATGTGCAATTGATGGATTGAATGAGCTCGGACGGGTAGCTCCCGCTTTTGGACAGCTGAGCTTCATCCCGAGCCATCAATATATTGATTCACCAAACCTCACACCACTCCCTCAAACAACACCATGCACCCACCAAAGCACCACCACCACCATCGGCAATGCCGACCACCACCAACAACACACTTCAATCCCAAATCTGGTCCGGCTCCCTCGCCCTAGAAATCCACCTCTCCGCCTCCGACTGTCGAACATACGACCAATCCGAGCCGTATCTAATCCACTTCCCTCGCCTCTCCTACCTCGCCTTCCTCCTCCCTCGTCTCCACGCCTTCTTCACACCCTCCCTCATCAACCCCGAAGTCCCACCCCACGACGCCTATTTCACGTTTGAAGACGTACCGCTAAAATGGCACTATCCTCTCGGTTTACTGTATGATCTCTACTCTGGTGCTGAGTTGGTGGACTTGGACTCCGCGGCTGAAACCGACGATGCTGCGTCAAGCAAGACTTCACTTCCAACTCCGTGGAAATTGACGGTCCATTACTCGGATTACCCGGACCACCAACTCCTCCACCTCGACCCGGAGGGGCGAACCATGCATGACACTTTCATCAACAGCGTCAAAGAAGCGGATTTTGTGCGCAATGGTTCCGCGAGAGCGGTTATGGGGTTGAGTAAAGAGGACTCTGATAATTTGTGGTTAGCAGTACAGACTCGTATGTCTCTCTCTCCCTCTCCCTCCAACCAACCCAAGAACTAACGATGCTATCTGCAGACAACCTCCCCCTCTTCACCCGCACCCAGCACAAGCTCCTCCATCCACCCGGCCTCTCCCTGAAGCACATCCCCCTGAAACTCTACCTTCCCACTTCCTCTTCCACCCTTCCCTCCGACCCCATCCCCGAAGACCCCACCCCTCCCTCCTCGCTAGCCCACCTCCGCGTAGTCCAATCTCTCATCCCGCTACACGTCCCCGGAACCAAGTCCCCTCAAACCCTCGGCACAGCCCTGAACAAAATCCTTCCGACCATTTTCCCAAGTCGGAGGAGTCCGATATACGCACGGGTCGTGTTGCATGGAGTGGCGGTTCCGTTGGGGCTGGAGTTGGAAGGGCTGATGTTGAATGGGGGAGGGTTTGCGGATGGGTGGTTGCATTTGGGGGTGGTGATGCATGGGTGAAGAGCTATTTGGTGTGAAGGGGGTGATTTGGTGCTGGAAGTGCGGGCGGAGGGTTAGTAGGCACGTGTGTAAAGGCGAATACGGCATCGAGGGCGGTGATTCGACGGATGCTTCTTACTGGAAAGGAACGATGTTCTCTGTCTTTCTGAACGTGTGTGCACTGAAGTCGGGCAAGAGAGAGCATTCTTCGCACTTGGGGAAAAAACCCATTGTCTCTCTCGGACAGGTCTGGTCTTAAACGCAAGGACTACTCAAGACCTGAGTCGAAGCCAGACCGGAAAGACTCTCGGGGTGATCTAGGTCTCTGCATACGGCTTTGCTGGGATGTTGACGTCTCGGTCCATGTGGTTTGTGCTGCGCCCGACTGCATGTCACCAAGGGTCAAGCTCGCGGGCGGAAAACCTCATGTGAGTCATGTCACCTCGTTTGCCGGGATCAGGATTCAGGCCACCTGGCTACATTGAATAGGATATGCTTGACCTACTGGCATTTAAGATGGCAATATCCTTGCATCGTCGCTCGAGAGCAAACATTGTCCAGGCGTTACAGCCGCGATGTTTACATGACGCGAACATGGCCAGCCCTCGTCCTCTGTCGACTGTAATGTTACTCTCAGCGATCTTCCCTCGTCGACTCGTTCGATCGGTGGAGATTGAGAAAACGACTTCGATTACGACCAGCACTGCACAAGCATATATGCTGTTGTCGCTCGTATTCCAAAGCACATTCTGGGTCTCTACGACGCTTTGGCCACGAACGCCGACAACACGAGTTGCTCCGGAGAACACCTCGAGGTAACTGAAAGATTCTTGATTGTGAGAAGACGGGTATATATTTGCCCTAATCATCTCTTGGATTCTCCTCTGACGACCTCTTTACTTCGTTATCTCCATCGACATCTTGCTCTGCCCCTTGCTCCGACTTCTCTTTCGACTGCTCGCCAGTTCGGATCTTGGCTCAGCCATGTGCATCCTCAGCAAACTCTTCCTGGTCCTTCTCCTGGCACCAGCTGTTCTTACTTCGCCAGTTCCGATTGCAGGTGTAGAGACAACGAGTCTGGCGCAAATTCCGGGCGACATCTTTCGCCGCGACCTCGACGCATACAAACCCGCAAGTGTCCCCATTGTTGCTGATATCCGCACTAGCTAACGAAAATCGTAGAACGTCGATCGACTCTGTCAATCTCATGGCTTCGACACTGCGTACGTACAAAACCCCATGAGCTTCACTTGCAGAACAACATTGACTCGGATCCCAGGAGCCCTCTGGACCGAAAATGCCTGGACACGGCTGCGTGAGCTAGAATAGTCGCATTGTCCTTGCATAACACGCTGACACCCATAGGTTTCAAGTCAAATGCGTCGGCGGCGGCAAGCCTCAAACCCTCGTGCAAGGCACATGCAATAACGGCTACATGTGTCTTCCAACCATGCCTGGCGCAAATGGACAAGCAGCGACCGTTGCAACTCCCGGTTACAAAGGCATCCGGGGTCTGATCTGTATGAAGTCGAAACCCGAGATTGTCAAAGGTGTCGAAGAAGGGGCAAAGGCCAGCATCACGCCTCTAAGCCCAACACCTCCATTTGGCGTCGGTCATATGTACGGCACCTTTGAGCTACAAGGCGACATCTCGCATACCCATCCTATTCTAGAATGGGACATTGTCAGCGATGGGCATTCTGGAGCCTTGGGACAGAGGACGATTGGCGACATCGACAATGCCACTCCTTCCCGTGCGTACAGCATTGAGGCCGACTACGCGGACAGTGCACGATTCGCGGCTCTCGTCAAGGACCTGGATCCAGGGCATGGGACTCTCGTGTTGAGGATGTCTCTCGCGTACTTCGCCAGTCCGATCAAGCTCCACGCGTTGCCGATGATGTGAGCGACACGAGAAGAATTTGGCGATGTAGTCGACGAAACTTCGCCTCTCGTCGAACGTACAGCTCTTACGCACCGACTCCAAGACACGCTGCTGGTCACGACGACGTATGGCGGGCAAGGACTTATTCATTCGGCACTCGAGACACCTCGAGCCTCTGTTTCTTTTCCTTTCGACAATCTGCTTTAACTGGAAGTGCTTTGAAGTGTATTTCAAGGGGTTGGGCAGCTGTATTCATGCGAGTAAATGTGATGTCTCCGACTTTTGGTCTCAATTACTTGCACGATTATTATATGATGCACATCTATCAATTTTTTGAAGCCGCTGACCTAGATGTCTACTGATATATTCACAATGAAATTTGACTCAAGCACACACGACCACAGATAGATGAAAAATCGATTTCATTTTGCTTCTATCTTTTGTCTCTTCATTTCTCCTGCCTCGTATGCATTCGCTCCGGCCTTCTTGTGGTCTTAACTGCTCGAAACGCTATCAAATGGCGCGCGTGTATCAATTTTTTTTTCCGACTTCCGGAGATGCATGTGCCTCATGTGCCTTGCTATCGCCCGCTCAAACGGACCAGCGAACAAAGAATCTCGGACGAGATGCAAACATGTATCGGACAGGCATGGTCTCGCAAACGAACGCAGGAGCGCTCAAGACCTGAGTCGATGCTAGATCGGAAAGATTCTGTTAGACTCTGGGTGAACGCCACTCATTCAGTTGCCTCGAAAACGGCGATGTATACACGTGATCCACATCACCAGTTCGACTTTCTCAGTGCAGCTAAGCTCCAGCAGGGACGCCAGTATGTACCGCTTGTACCGAACCACCACGATGATGCGAACTCGAACTCGAACTCTCGAATGCCCTTTTGGATCACCGGAGGCGTCAAATGACGGAGTCATGCCGTGGTCGAGCCGTTCGATCTCTTCCTTGCCGCGGAAGCCGAACGTCCTCTGTCTTGATTTCTCCAGCCGCACAGGGACCTCGCTGTCTGGAATTGCAAAGACTCAAGTCGCTCGCGTCTCCTGGTGGGCGGAAGTCCATGGCAAGGAAGTGTTCGATACGAAAGGTGGGAGGGCTGTATGGTTCAGTGTTGCAGAAGCGTATGAGACAGCAGAAGAGACGCTGGGTTAGCTCAAGAGGCTGTTCGGTAAGGAGTATGGGTGTTTGCAGAATGATAGTGATAATCCCGCGGATTCCGGGCATTGCAATGTGGCCAAGAGGTTTCATTGTTCGAGCTAGCGAAGGATGTATAAACAAGTGGAGCCACTGTTGTTTCGGTTGTCGAGGAACAGTGTTCACGCGCGCCCGGCGAATCGCATTTGCAGTTTTCCGACATCTGGAAAAAGTCACGCGAGCCTTGTCAGTACCGGTCGGCAATGGCGAATGGCACTCTTCTGAACACATACCGTAGACAGTAACAAACTCTCTCAAGACGCGGGTGCCAAGGAACAAGTAGTTCTGGTCGTACTCGGGGTAGTTCGGATACCATGCAATAGCACACTCATCTGTATCATGTCAGAAAGACATTCCCACCGCGGGTCTTGCATGTCGGTTCTGACTTACCGTTGCTCTCTGATGGAAGCGGCGGACCGGGGACATCAGTCGTCGTGTACATCAGACTATCCTTCGATATTGGGAGGGGAACCCCGCCGATGTTAAGCGTCATGTCTTTCAGAGTGGTGTTGCACGGCCCGTACAAAGTGTCTTTACTCCTGCTGTCGTACTTGTATGGAGGGTCGAGCGCTGCGGCGATCTTTTCGATCACGGACTTCGCGGCAAAGACGGGGATTGAGCCGCTGTCAATCTCTACATAGAACGTGTCCCCAGTGCCATCTAATGCAGGAAAGGTTTTCCCGTTGACGGTAAAGGTCACGCCCTCGCCAGTGACCTTGTATTTCGAGTAGTCCGGATATGGCGTATTCTTGAGCGCGGCCTCTGAAAGTGGCGCTCGGAGATCCTGTTTGACCACTTTGAGCATGGGGGAGGACGCCCATTTTGTAGTAAGTTCAACATCAGGAACGCCGCCCAGTACCAGTTTACCGATTTCGTGTCCGACGGGGAAGTAACCTTTGTCGAATATGTGGCTAAAGACGGGCGCAATGGATCCCTCTTTGATGGCGTTGAGATGCCAATTGATCGCGGGTTGTCGGTCGGCATCCTTGTCTTTGAGAGGGTCGTTTCCTGGGAAGAATTCACTTGCGTACAGCGGGAACGCGAGGCCTTATGCCACACCGTCAGCTACGCACCGTACAGATACTCGGCGACCACCTACCGATGCAACCTGCAGTATTGTTCAGGTCCCAATGTCCTTCGTCGATGAACTAGTGACTGGATTAGTGACGAGCTTTCAACACCCTGAGCTCGGGGTTCTCACCCCGATCTGCTGCTTCTTGACTGTCACACCAGCTATGGTAACAGTCTCGTAGCCTGCGCGACCATAGAAAGCGTTGTACCCATTGGCGTAGGTCTCGTTGTAGTTGAGATTGTCAATGATGCCACCCGAAAGCGTGTCAGAGTGATACACCGCATCGACACAGAATTTCTGCGGCCTGGGCTCGAATCCAAAAATCGGAGCGGTGTAGCATTTGAAACTGGCGCTCGGTATCCATATATCACTTGCGGCGGTGTCTGTGTGTGTGTGTGTGAACATCGTGAGCGCCTGCTGGTTCGGCATTTCCACGGGGCTGCTTACCAAGAAGGAGACGAAATGTTTGACCTCCAACGGTAACGTCGACTCCTGGAAACATTTCCTTGTCGCTGAGGCCGTCCTCGTAAATTTGCAGAAGGGGAAGGATGTGGCCATCCCGTTTTGCAAGGTGGTTTGCTTCGGATATGACCTTCAGCGGGGTGAAGCCATCGTCGTTGACTGGTTGTGGAGCGGCATAAGTTGAAGCCACCAAAGCGAGCGCAGCGCACAAAGGGATCCTCATATTCGCCTGCATGGAATTGTGAAATGGACAAGTTGAGGACGGTCCTCTGGGGGAACGGGGGCTCCATAGATGATGAAAATGGCCGCTTCTGGCTCATCTGAGTTCGATGGTATGTTCATGAGCCTGGCCTGATTTCCAGGATGTGTCGCGCGTGAACGCATTTAACAAGCCACCGTGCAATCCCTCACCGAAGTCCAGGGTCGGGTCGTGGAGAAATCCACCAATCGACCTCCGGACATGCCCTCGAGCAGTCGAGGGCGACCACTGCGATACCACACAGACTCGCTCGCTGGAGTTCGTAATCGTCAGGCCTGCGCCGCCGAGAGATTGCTGTCTCTTGATCCAGGTACGGCAACATCCTTGAAGATTTCCCATGAGAGATTTACATGGTAGTGCCCTGTGGTCTCCGCAGAGCATGGACATCTCCCACGATCACCTCATCGGTCTTTGAATGGCCGGACGCCCATCGGCCCCGTCTTCTGCTGATAACATCCTGGAGGAGGGATTCCACGTGGGCACTGCCTTGCTAAACTTCAATAAAGTCTCCGGAGGATGTTGCGCCGAGATGGAAGTGTTCGTGTTTACGTTATATCCTCGCGTGGCTGCAGACTCTCTCCCGTCACGTGCCACGAGCGATTGATGCCTAAGGCACACAAAGGCGGAAGATGACCACATCTTTAGAGGGCATTGGCCGGTCATGCATTTGTCGAAGCGTTGTATGAGAGTGTGCAGCGTATAAGACGGCAGAAGAGACCTTGGATTGGCTGGAAACGCTGTTCGACACGGGAAACGATCGTATAGAATACCTCCGTGCTTCCGCTCAAACTGCGCCATCCAAGCCAACCGAGCGATACCTGTACGGTGAAAGTTGCGCGGAAGATTGGGGAGATGTGGATCATAACCATTGCTATCACGATCTTGTCGGCAAAGTGTCTCTTGTCGGCAATGTGTCTCTATGCTGTCGTGTGAAATAAATGCACCGCACGAGGTGGGCTTGATTTGATTGGGGGGTTGCAGTTTGAGCGGAAGGATGGAGGTAGACAAACACAATGATAATGGAGTGTGCTCAGCTCGAAGTCCTTCTTCGGCGTGAATTCTATGCTTCGTAGACCTGCGTACAGGGACTCATGCTTCGCTCGGTCCACATTGGAACTGCGTCTATCTTTATGCCTTTATATCCATTTGTGGATTCCCTCATCTTCACGCACTGCTCTTCTCCGACTTGTCGTCCTTGTCGCTGTCTCCGCTTCCGCTGTCAATCTTTGCCTCCTCATCCATGGCATCGGCCCTGATCTCTCTTGCCCTTGCCTTCAACTCAGCTTCTGTCATCTTCGGCAGCTGTTGCGCCGCCTTGACGTAGCTCATGTCCTCGGCATGGCCCTTGGCGAAGATCATGTCGATTTCTTCCAGAGTTCGTCCCGCTGTTGAAGTGATTAGTGAAAGCTTGTAGGAACTGGGAGGGAGTGCAGCTTACCAGTCTCTGGATAGAAGAAGTAGATGATCGGGAAGAAGCAGGCGTTAAGGGCGGCGAAGAAGAGGTATGTGCCCCATGAGATCGAGTTGAGCAAAACCGGAGTGATCATGACGATGAAGAAGTTCCAGAGCTGGAGAAGTCGTTAGTACGGATTTGCAGAACAAACAATATATGTATGCTGGCACTCACCCAGTTCGACACAGTGGAGATGGCGTTCGCCTTCGCTCTCGTCTTCAAAGGGTTGATCTCGGCTGGGTACAACCACGGCAGTGGTAGCCACGTCGCACCGAAGAAGCCGATGTAGGTGAATAGACCGACTGCAGCTCCCTTGGCCGCCTGCTCCGTTCCGGGGATCAAAGCACCGAACACCAGCACCATCGACAAGCATTGTCCGACCGTACCGATCAAGAACAGCTTACGGCGTCCAATGCGTTCAACGAAGTACATCGAGGTCATGGCAAAAATCGAGTAGATGATCATGTTCACACCACCGAGGAGGAGAGCCAGGTTGTGGGATGTTCCGATGGAGTCCTATGGCAACGTCAGTCTCTTTTTGTCTCTTAGTCTGGCTGACGGCTTTGTCGAGACATACCTGGAACAAGATGGGAAAGTAGTAGATGACGGCGTTGCAGCCTCCAAGTTGCTGCATCATCTGCGATGACACGCCCAAAAGCATTCGTCGGAAGTTCTGAGTTGGGCCGTTCGTGAACAGCGCAGAGTATGGAGTTACACCGCCGGCGTGTCCGGAAGCTTTGATACCCTCGTTGATGACCGCAGCTTGCAGCAGCACTGGTTCACTGTCGCGGGCCTTGCCCTCCAGCGCAGCGAGCACGGTAGCGGCATCATCGCTGCGGTCCTTAGTGAGGAGCCATCGGGGACTTTCTGGCAGGCGCAGCATGATAATGATGACAATCGTAGCGAAGAATACTTGGAACGCAATGGGGAATCTCCAGGTGAAGGCGTCGGGACCGTAGAGAGCGCCAAAGTCGATCCAGTACGCAATCATTGTGCCAACCGCAACGGTTCCGCCTTCAATGCAGATGAGCTTGCCGCGGTTGTGACTCTTACTACATTCGGCTTGCTATTGATGTGTTAGCATGGAGTAAAGAGCGATGCATATCGGGGGTCGTATTTAAATCACTTACATATGTTGGGACGGTGGAAGTGTTGATTCCATTACCGATCTGCGAATGTGCTTGTCAGAAGACGGCAGTCTGGACCACAAACAGAGTGGTACTCACTCCTGTTATTGCCCGTCCGATGATGAACTGGGCGGTAGCACCACCGTTAGGAGGCACGCAGGCGATTTGTATGATGACGCCAATGATCATGGTGAAAGCGCCCAAGAAGATTGAGTTCCTGCGTCCGAGTAGGTCCCCAAAGTTGAGTATCAGGACGGCGCCGAGGAGACACCCAACTGCGTAGATGGACACCACAAAGCCTTCGTAGTTACTGTTGCCTCGAACTTCCGGGAAGTCGTTAAGGAATGGCTCGGATCCAATGATACCAGACATGACACCTTGATCATAGCCAAAGAGGAGGAAGTCTGTGGTCGCAACAGCTGTGATCATCATCTGGAGTCGTCGGCCGGACAATCCCCAGTATGTCGGAACGCCATCGCTTGTCTCAGAAACCTTCATGTTGGCGGTATGGGGTCAGAACAAACAGCGCGGAGGGTCTGGAGAAGAGGGAATGGAATCGCGGAGAGAAAAGAGGAGCCGGATAAGGAAGTGTTGGAGATAAACTTGATATATGGCTCCATAATTCCCACACGACGTCAATGCCTCCCCCGCGAGGATTCATTGAGACGATGAGGTCCACAGCGTGTCATGAGCGTGGAGCCGCCGAGACGAAACGATGTGTTTGCAGAGACTGAAGTCGGGCAGTCGTCGGTGCTTAGCAACGATAATGCCTGGGACGTCATAAGAGCCAGCGGAGTGCGGATACAGTGGATGCATGTTTTGCGTACAGAGTGGTTATTGGGGTTTCGGCGCTTCGTCAAAGGTGAAGTGGATTTTAGATCCGGCGAGTATTCGGTCTTGGCGTTGTTCAAGGCGTGCAGCGTGTGAGAAGAGAAAATGCTTGGCCCGCATGGCCAATCTTATCTTTGCACAAAGTTTTGCAACACCCGAAGTGGATTCCTTATGATGTCAATGCCGATGTGGATCCAGTCTGGCATGTTGTGCTCAATTCTGTGTCGGAGTACCGAGAATGTCGTAAAAGCGTTGGTGAGTCTGGCGGCGAATCTTCGCTGTTCAACTTGTATGACATGCGAATCTTCTGTCAGGCGTTGCTCTCGCGGTTCCACGATGAGAAGGCCTCGAAGCCGAAAGGCCTGTGTACAGAGATGCGACAGAGATCTGTGTAACAATGTAGTTCGCCGGTCTGGTCTGGACGTCCGGCTTGAACCGTTCGCTGAAAGGAACACCCGCCCTTGACCAGGACTGCGTCAACGGAGCATGTCATTGTCGCTGAATGCCGAGAGCTGTCCCAGGGATATCTTGTATCCGCGGTTGATGAGCAGCAACTCTCAAGGCTAGTCCATTCTGTGTCTTGCAGGGCATGAACCGTGTCAGAAGCAAAAGTCGACTGTTCACAGGCCGGCGGGAGTATGCCAACCATTCTCAAAATCGTCTATTCTGGATAACTTCACTGACATCGCCGCGACCATCCGCCAGATTGTTGCCGCGAATCTGGTACTGGTCGTACAGAGTTTTGCCATCAGTACTTCTGGTCGGGTCATGAACTTGACGTCCAGCAGGCTCGTAGAATTGGCAATTCCTTGCATCTAGTTTGGGCCAATCGCAGGGAGTGGACTCGTCAATCTTCGGATATCGAGCACAAAGTGTGGTGTGCTTGTGCGAGCAGAAAGTCGTCTTCTCCAAGCTCTTCCACCACGACGTGCTCCTCCAGCGTGATGACGAATCGAGCCACGGTAGCTGCTTCTCTCGCAATTCAGAAACCTCAATTCGCGGGCAGGCGCCCAGAAGAGCAACCGCCTTCCGGCGAAGACTGGGCCCTCGACACAGTCGTGCCACGCAGAAGAGGAGAGGTACGAGTCCAAGATTCACCGAGAATGGCAGTGTCCGGCACGCTGTGGTGGAAGTCTGAAGTACCTCTTCCGCCATTCTAAAATCTACCCAGACTAGGCAGCGTGCCGGTCAGGAAGAGTCTAATCAGAATCCAGCCGACTTGCAGCATGATGCTGGACGATTCGAATCGAGCACGGAGAATTTCAAGGCCAGTGTTGGTTGGGGGTGCTTTCATGGCGACGATAAGATATCGTCGCAGCGGCATAGAATTTTCGGAGATTCAAGTGCCGTCTCTGCCGATAGATGCCACGAGCCGACTGCTAGTATGCGGTGCTTGTTGGCTGGCACAGACTCAGACATCTGCAGCAAAGTCCCGGTCCAGCAGTCCGATGCGACGAAGTGGCATATCCTGGCAACAGTATGTTCGTGGAAGTACCGGAGGAACTGATAGCATACACTGCTGTATCCACGCTTGGGACTGGGGTTGCCAGCGTGATAGATTTCAAGGCGGGTGTTGTAATGCCAGCTGCGAAGCATCTGCGCCATGTGCCCTTGGAAGAAGGGTCAGGGTAGATACATTTCATTCCATGTCGCTGGCAGTAGTCGCACGCGGGCTGATTCCGTTGTACTTGACATGCTTCTCCCTGTCATCTTTTGGTCAGCAGAAGACACGCTTGACGCGGCGCCGAAGAAGCTCACTTGCACTTCAAATACCCGGATCGTGTACGTGGGTCGTTGTTGATACGGAGGCCATTTGCGCCTTGGCGCTTCCTCCATGATGCGCCGCCGAGATGGAGATGGAAATCGATGATGCTCGCCATGGTTGGCCGATGGTGATGAAGAGGAGTCAAATTTGTGGCAAGCGTCGAGACCGCGCACAACGCTAGCGGCTGCCGCTAGGACGAAAGAGGAGATTACTGCTTACAAGCTACCGTAGCCGAGGTCATGGTCCAGAACCTGGACCGCCTTCTCCGAGATCACCATGAGGGAACTGGACATGCATATTCGGATCTTTTGACATGGACAGTGTGATAAGCCCGGAGCGACGATAGTGTTGTTCCATCGCGAACCCAAACGATGTTGAGGACGGCATCGGTTGCAGGCTAGACAGGCCCAAGAGACTACAGGAGGGCTTCGTTGCGACCAGTGTAAAGAAGCTCTGGAGTCTTGACAAGAGAGACCGGCAAAAGTCCTGCGTATCGTCTCACTTTCCAAGTTCAGACTTCCATCGACACTGCATGGGTCAGCAAAAGTTTCTCACACCGCCACTGCCGAGCCCAAGGCATGCGTCTGCGTAGCTCGACGGTCCGTAGATTCCAAGACTTGTGATGCTTCCTTTCGCTCTCTCCCGTTAGCGAGTTTTCGGCGAATGAATAAAGGTTGTTGGGCCGACAAAGCCCGACATAGCAAGGATATGCACAAGCATTGGAACTTAATGCATTGCTTTGTCTGCCCGAACTTTCCCTTTGCAGGTTCGTACGGTGGAGACAGGTACCTACAGGGGCAAGGGTAAAGCGGGCGCTATACAGCAGCACTATACCAGAACAGTATAGCCATCACATCTCTCTTTCCACTCCCGCCCTGGAAAGCTGGACACTAGCATGGGTCAGCCGTCCACCAGATACCTTCGGCTTCTCACCGGAACCACCCACGTACCTGCAAAGGGATGCAGGATCGTAGACCTTGATGTTCATGCAACCTTTCACTTTCATGAGCACGCGCACTTTGATACGTGTCGATCCAGATGGGCTTGCAGTCTCCTCTTCCCCCTCCATTCCGTTCCAACAAGCGGATCCACGGCAGGACGACGATACAACTGTCGGACATGGTCCACTCGAAGTCTCGAACCTTAATGTTGCACCTAGTTAGTCGGGCAATGATGACACCACTCAGACCAGCGAACACCAACGCCAGCCGTTTCCCAAGTATCCTCACGATCGATAAGTATCCATAAGACCATTCCAATCTTCTCTCGGTTAAGCTGCTGCATCAAGTTACAGATTCAATGGCCGTGGACACGAGACAGCGCTCGCTGAAACTGTGCCAGGTTGGACTCCCCATGCAAATACGAATAGCGCGGACGGCCGACGAAGTCTATCTGCCCTGCTTGAGCACATTTCGGTATTCGATTAAGAGATCGCATTGGCTCCGAAAAGGGGGTGACATGCCCAAGAGGATGCCCTACTTTTTGTTTCTGGACCAAGTGTAGATCTACTAGGGTCGTTAGTTTGTGTAGGTGAGGTGCAGAGCAGGGTCTGCATCGGTTGTTCCGTTGCGGCTACCTCGTACAGCAGGTTGGCACATCGAAGTAGCCACCGTTGAAACCTTGCCTTAGGGCTACGTAGTCTGTAGACAGGGAAGCAGACCAATCGAGTGCTGTTAGAATGTGGGTCTGTTTAGTCAGGTAACCGATGCCGGTACCTTAAAACTCTGTAAAGGTAGATAGTTCCTTCTTTAATCTAATAGCTTATAATCTTTAATAGGTTATAAGCCCGGACAGTGCTTCTGCGGCTTTAATAGCTAATAACTCTTATATTTAATGTATTAATAATTATAAGCCTTTCTAAGTAGCGTTCTAAGTAGCGCCTTGCGTCTATTCTAAGTAGTGCCTTATGCCTACTTCTCTACGTGTCCGAAAGAGCTAAACCTCTCTGCATGCTTATTTACGAGCTTACTCTAACGGCGTAAGTTAATTATAGTATTCGACGGCATAACGCTACTAAATTAAATACC
>AFIR01000272.1:0-38254 GCA_000223685.2 Zymoseptoria pseudotritici STIR04_4.3.1
TGTTTTTCCTCTTCTTAGGTAGTACTACTCCTCCCGAACTACTAGGCTTAGTATTTATGCTTATGCTTATTCTCTCTGCCTCTGCTATTATCGCTTTTAGTAATCTAGTACGGACCTACTTCGTCTACTAGTAGGGGCTCCTACTATTATATCCGGCGAATATAGCTAGCGAAGGCGCATTTCTTATATATAGACTACTAAGAATATCCTCGAAAAGAAGCTCGTCGTTATCTATAGTAATAGTATAAAGCGCAATTATACCTAAGTATCGAGAAAGGTTAAAAAGCGCTACTAATAAGGTTTTCGGTTTATTACGTGCAGCTCTAGTATCGGCTATCGCGCGGTAAGGCTCGGATGCGCCTAATAGTGCTTAGTAGTAGTATAGGATACTAATATTGTTAAAAAGCGATATTATTTAAGCTCGATATTAGTTAGTAGATATAGAGTCGAAGGTTATAGAGTATAGAGCGAATAGATTATATGCCGTTACTACGCGATTCGATTTAATATTAGGGGAACGCTTTTTTCCGTTTCCGTATCGGCTGTCCGGTTTAAACCGTACTGTTATAAGGTCTACTACTATATATCGAACCCGCCCTATTGCTTATGCTACTACTAGCTTAAGCATTACGTAGCTTATCGACATATCCTCCGTAACTACCGCTTTAATAATTACTAGCTTATAAGGGAGCAAATATATATTATAGTCGGTTAATATTAAGGCCTTAATACTACGACTATTTACTCTAACTAGCCGACTTAAGAGCTCTACGTTAAAGGTAGTAATAAGAACGATAGTATATCTATTAATCTATTAATTCGTAGGCTTAAAATGCACCTTAGTAGTATCGGTAAGGACTTAAAAAACGCGTTTTACTATATTAAGGATAATACTATTATCGACAAGTCTGCGACCTTAGTAGCATAGGCTTACTTCCTTAGGCTAGTAAAGGACGCTATGCGTAAATACACTAACTACGACATTTACAACTAGATTAATGCCGGTCGTCTATATATTAAGCTTACACCTTATACTAACTGCAAGAAGAACGTCGATTACATAGCTATAGCACTACCTTAATAGCTATTAATTTCGATATAGGAAATAGTAGGCTTAGTAGCTAGTAAGGAATACGTACTAATACTATTACTATAGCTAATACTATATAAACTAACACTATAATAGACTAGATAGTTAATAATTCGCAGGCTATACTTACTAGCTATTGCTTAATCGCTAGCAACACTATCTATAGCTTACTTTAGTAATAGCTATATACTAACGTCGGCTCTATTAGCCCTATATAGTAGCGACGGCGATAGTAATATATTATTTATACTAGATTTAGTGCTACCGTTTAGAGCAACAACACTATAGCAGCGTAACCCTATAGGCTTATAGTTTAGTAGTTACTATAGTAGCAGTAACGACAGCTATAGTCTACTTAAGAGGCGGCGATAGTAAGGTAGCTAGTTAATAAGATAGCTAGTTACTATAGCAACGAGGGTAGTATAATAAATATGCATATAGCGTATAATATATAGCACTAAATCGACAAGGTTTAATAAGTAGCGTTGTCGACAATCTACAGACTACCGCATTTTCAGCAGGAGTTGGCAGCATTGTATAGCATGATTTGTAGTGCATGAGTAGTCGTCTGAAATCATACCAGTCTACTTTCACTTTCGCGTATTGGTGATATCGTAGCGTATATTGATAGAGTCTCCTGATTGGCCATTGAGCCGCGGGAACTCCGACCACCTCACACGGGCTGGCGCGACGCATCTCATGCCCCATTGCGATCGACGCACCGCACGTCGAACACTTACCACCTCCTACCAGTAACATCACCCTCGCTCCTCCTCCGTCGTCACCACCGAGTGCGCACGTAAGGCGCCGCCGTCCTTCCCACGCGACTTCGCCCGCCGCGGCCAAACCTCTCACCGCCAGCCACCTCCCTCCCTCCCCTTGACCTTCAGTCTGGATTCCGACGAGAACTCAATCCACACGACCCCATCCCTGCGAGCGCATACGCCACTGGGCAAGACCGACGTCGACTCGCATTTTCGCCTCGATACATCCTCGTCGTCACAATCGCAGGAGCGCCAGGACCAGCCGTCCTCCGCTTCGGCTGAGTCTCCTCCACCATTCGCCTCGCACAACTTTCCGTCTCGCTACTTTCCCGAGCCATCGACCGCGGAAGCATACCTCTCGCTCGTTACTACAGCTTGCGCAGCCGATACTCTTGTCGCTTTTGCACCAGCGCCGCCATTTGAAGAGACACAGTCTAGTGGAGCTACATCAAGTGTCGTTGCCGAGACAAAAGCTGCGCTCCCACGCGATACCAAGACCAGCAAGGACTTAGACGACGGAGAGCCGCCGCCGCCATACACTGAAGGATCAAGTCCGCTCGAGGGATTCACATACGTCATGGCAGCAGCAGGAGGTGCCGCGAGCATCATCACACAGGTGCAGCAGGGAGGACCCGCGCCGATAAATACAGCTTTGCAAGGAGGCGGTACGTTTCGCCAGAGTCGATATCGCGTGGTCGTGTATTAACGTATCGCAGGTTCAGACGAGAACATTACCTTGGAGCTTCGGTTCGTCGACCGTGGATATTCGATGCGTGCGATGCCTGCTAATGCTTCAGCAGCGGGACTCGCTTCACACTCTCACGAGATGAGCTTCTCACACTACCCGAATTCGTTTTGCTCTCACTGTTTCCCAACGGCCTTCTCCCCGACGGGCACATGAACAGCTACAATCAAGACGGCGATGTCTACCCGGTCGACGTAAGAAATCCCCATCAGAATCGTCCGCTCGCGCAGACGAAGCCCAAACCTCCCGCCAGCATCAACGCCATTCAACGCGTCATCTCCAACAACAATGTATATTTATCTGACGTGGTGTATTACTCACAGTACGATCCCTTATCTCTGCAATACATGTTGGAGTTCTTCCGTCATGTGGCACAGACAATTCCCCAATCAAGCGAAGATGGTCAACCCAGCGAAGGACCCAACACAATGCCGATCGAGCCTATGCCTGGCAATGCACGCGATATGCTCCAAGACAGAGCCGGTATCATTGTTCTGCGCGAGGATTTGGACTTCTATGCAATTCCTCCTCGCAAGGACATTGAGCAGATGGAGATGATCAACATCAAGCGAGCGGCCAGCAGAGCGCTGCTCAAGCAGGATGGGATCTTCTCTGGCTTGCGCAAAAGCGAGGAGACTGGAACTACGGAGCAGCATTTGATCGAGATGCTTACAGCTGGGTGCGCATACTGTCATCGTCGTGTGAGACTGCGCTGCATATTGACGACATTACAGTGGGTTCAATCACGAGGATATTTGGGGACACCGCGCCGCCGAACCACAAAAAGCCGTCATTTGCTCGATCGCTCTGGCCCGCCTACGCACCGACATCAAAGGCGACAACGCCGGAGCTCAAAATGCCGTCGGCATGGCCCAGAAATTGCTTCTCTTCTGGAGGAAGCCTGCCAGGAGATGCTGGTGGGAAGGCGTTGAGCTTGAGAATGTTGAGGGTGTCGAAGGAAAGCTCAAGGTTTGGATCAGGCGTGTTTGGACGTTGGAGATGGTGAGTCGCGATGCTCTTGTTTATTGAACGGCTTACTGATGAGAAAATCCAGAGCGTCATAGGGTTACGCTGATCGGATGGTCTCTGCATGCGAGCAAGCTGAGCCGGTCATAAAGGACGAACAGGACACCATTGAGAACTGAGCATTATCATTCGTGCACGAGCACAGCAAAGGCAGAAGTCGACTCATCGTTTCGGAACAACCGGACCCCTCGCGGCTTTACTTCTGCCCATCACAGCATCTCGGAGGGCAGATTCCTCGATTGATCTCCGCGTAGCCCAACTGGTGCGGCGCACTACGGGAGCGCTGAGCACCTGCAGATTATCCGGGTATTGTATAATACCATAAACTTTCGGACCGGCGAGGAGAGATGTGGTAATCCTGTAGTGTGCAGAAAATATACAGCAAATGCTACATGGCATCGAATTGCTACTTTCTCGGCTTACTTGTGGGAATTTGACATTGGGTGCGACTGACGACAGACGTATGGCTAAGGGGACGCGGTTGCTTCTATGCTATCGGCTGCACAGGCATCTACATGTGGTCGACCTCATTCGTTCAATCAACGACGCTTCTCTCAGTGCGTGCCTGAGGGTGAGGAGGCAGTAGTCTCGAGGACTACCGTTCCTTTGTGATTTCTTCTTCTTTCTGAACAGACAATGAATCCGTTGAATACCGGCCCATACACCCAGCGCCGGCCTTCGACCGGTCAGCGGACCTGTTCATTGCCAATCGTGGTTATAGCCCCGTCCTTTCCAGATACTTCTGCACTTCCGCTTCGGCATTCCACTCATTGGGTTCTATGAAAGAATTCCCAATCATCCATTCTCCTAGACACTATCAGTATGCTGCATCAGGGAATGGGCTAAAGTCACACCTTACCGATGAATCGAACATTCGTGACCGCGTACAGGTATGCGTAGTACAGATATTCCAACACCACATTGTCGATTCTGCCTCGACTCGCATACAAGTTCCGAGCGCGTGTCCGTATGTTGCACACTCGTGCATGGCGGATCTCGAACAGTCCTTTGGAAGCTGCATCGATGGCTTGCTCGACGCTCAGTTCCGCGTCGCTTTGCTGTGCCTTTGCCGTGAAGTGGGCGAGCAGCAGTGAGAATGTTACCACATCTTCCAGCGCCTGAGCAGCGCCCTGTCCGCTGGTCGCTTGCAACGTGTGAGCAGAATCGCCGAGCAGAACGACTCCGTTCGTGCCCCAGTGAGGTAAGTCCGGCGTGGTCCAGAGAGGGTAGATGCGGTCCGTTGTGGATGACTTTATGCATGCTTGAATCACGGGATCTTTCCAGGTTTTGTGGCGATCGTACAATCCTGCTTGGATCTCTTCGGCATCCATGAAGCTACTGAGAGGAGGAGAGGGTGTTCGCCAATTGGACCACCATCCAATCCTTTTGTGGGAAGCCGGTGCGGAAGAGCAGTAGCCAAAGGAGCCCGTTGGACCGAATGTCACCACGATGCTGTCGTGTGTCGAGATGGAGTCGGGAATGTCCATGTCGAGGAATGCTCCCACGCCGCGGAAGCCTCTGTCGATGAATCAGCCGACTACGTTGCAATGCGATTGATTGTACTGACTCGAATTGAGGAGCGTATCTGTCTTCATTCTCCTTGCCGAAAAGTCCTTTCTTCACGACGCTGTGCACGCCGTCTGCGCCAATCACAAGATCGGCTTCATGTGAGTCCCCGTTGGGAAGTCTCACGACTGGCTTTTGGCCAGGCAAAACGTCCACTCCAACGACTTTCCCCTGTTGGATATCGTCCTTGCCTACGACTTCCTGCAGGCATTCCCAGAGGACGTATCTCGGACACGAAATCGCAGCCTCCACAGGAAGCACATCATCCTTCGTCGGCAGTAGAGCAATCTCATGCCCTCGCGCAGTCCTGATCCGAAAATTATGGTTCTCGTAACCTCGACCTTTGAATCGGGTGTACAGCTCCGGGTCGATCTGCGCCAATAGTCGTATACTGCTGGGAGACAGAACGATGCTATTGCCGACAATTGCGGCAGAGTCGCTGAGCTCATTTCGATCCGATGCAGATTGGACCTGGGTTTCGTCGTCTTTGTGAGATTCGAATATTGTAAATGTGTGCGAGTTGGTATCAGGGAGGACTTTTCGCAGTTTCAGGTATGCCGATAGACCTGCGACGCCTGCGCCGACTATGATGATCTTCATGGCTGTGGGCGATGAACGCTGGTGAGAATGACATGTGGACGTTGAAGGCAAATGCGTCGTAAGCAGGCAGAACACTGCCTTGTTCACCTTCCTACGGAGCTCCGAGGATCGAAAATCTGCCGCAAAGAGCTGGACCGCTGCGATCGATGCACGAGACTCGGCGATGGGTATACGATCGCGATGCAAGGCTATCAAGGCTGCGAATTGTGCGATAAGCAGAAAGATGACGAAGTGAGTGGTATTGGAGCAGATTTGAGCATATTTCGTTGCATGGGCAGATGACTAGGATGCAAAAATCCTGGAATCTCTTGTGTGTATGCTGATGGCAAAGATGCCGCGCTTTTTCTGAGGCAAATACCAAAGGGGAACGCTGGAAGGATTGCTCTCTTACCAGCAGGTTCATACGACCGATTTCTGAACATGGCTCACTATCCACCATCGGCGCCTGGACGGCTTGGCGATCCGACAATGTCGGTATCGAAAGATCCGCGAACTCATCCAAAGTTGCTGGCCGCAGTTCAGAAAGAAGGCATGCACGAGACGACCTTTCTCACTCCGGAATTCACACCAGATGCTCCCAAAGAGTCGATAATCGAGTTTTGTTCCCAAGCCGAGAAGGGAATTGAAGAAGTGTACCGCAATCTGGACTATACAGTCACCCATCCCAGTCTCTCCCGTCCAATCGATGAATCTGAGGAGAGAATCGTCGGACCAGACGGGAATGAAATCAAGATCCTGATGTATCGTCCGGCCGGAGAGGCTGAAGCGATTCCAGCTTTGCTGTACTTCCATGGAGGCGGCATGATCATGCTTCGAACTGACAATCCAATGCATATCGCCTGGTCAAAAGCTCTCGCACAGACTGGACTCCACGTTTTCCTCGTCGACTTCCGCAATGCACTCCACCCGGATGGGCTGAGACCCTTTCCAGCCGGGCTCAACGACTGCGTTGCGGCCGTTCGCTGGATCCGCAAGCACTCCGCGAAGCTGAGCATCAATAAGATAGTCCTCCATGGCGAAAGTGGTGGCGGGAATCTTGCGCTTGCCACTGCTCTGAAAGCAAACTCAGAAGGCTGGCAGGATGAGATTGACGGAGTCTGCGCCACTGATCCTTATATTAGCGGCGCGTATAACATGCCTTCGGAGTGGAAGCTTCGCGAATTGCCCAGCCTTGTAGAGTTGGACGGATATCTGGTCATGTGTTCGTCGAGCTCTCTGCATGCTCGGATCTACGACGATTTTGGCAAGCATGCTCGAGACAAATTGGCGTGGCCGTACTGGGCGGAGGAGGAAGACATGCGAGGGCTACCTCCGCATTTGATCGTGACAGCAGAGCTTGATCCGCTGCGAGATGAGGGGAATGCCTATTACAGAAAATTGGCTCGCGCGGGTGTGTCTGCGGTGGGAAGGGTCAGCCTCGGCGTCGTGCATTCAGGCGAGCTGTTCTTGCGGAAGGCGGCACCAGAGATCTTCCTCGCTCATCTGTGGGACATCAAGGCATTCGTCGATCGTTTGTGAGATAGGCCAGCTTCGGTCAAGGCATCTCAGCTGTGTATATAGCATCATGTCGCACCAGCATTGACGGAGCAACTTTTCCGTGCACAATGTCGTGAAAATGACTTTGCTGCACCGATCGTGGAGAGATAGCTCCCTATGATGGCTTGAAGGGAGCAATAGCAGCGCGTTGGTGATTTGTCGTGAAGGAATCCTCACGCGTGCAAGGGAGTTGTGTTTACACGCTAAAAGCGGCTCTACCCACCCCCTTGTCCTTGACATCCGCTGCTCGCGGAATCCCTTGCCTGCTCATCCACATGCTCGATGCTCATCCACATTATTTCATCACGCCACAGCAGTGCACGCTACAATCAGGTATATGAAGTTCACGATGACGTTGGAAACAATTCAGGTTCCATTTGTGATTGCTACAGCACTCCAGAGACCAGAGTCCCAAGCTCAATATTCACCTTTCCCCGAGTTCAACGAGCGTCCGAAAGTCCTTCCTCCCACAAACAGATCATCGAGTTCGACGTGATGACCCGACGAGCGTCGAGCGAGCTCATTCGGTTTCTAGAATGTAAGTCAGCTCTGCATGTCAGGCAATCTCGAAAGCTGGTCATCATACCCTTGGTCTCGTCCTTGACGTCGAAGAGCTTGCCCTTGGAGTTTGGAGCGTGGGTACCGTAGGAGCGCTGGAAGTTGGCCTGTTCCGGAGTCTCGACGACCTCGGCATCGCCGGCGCTCTTGTCCTGCGGCCAGACAGACTTCCATGGCTGGGCCTTTTCGCCGTCCTCTACGTCGAAGAGCTTGCCCTTGGAGTTCGGGGCGTGGGTGCCGTAGGAGCGCTGGAAGTTGGCCTGTTCGGCAGTCTCGACCGGGACTTCGTTGGCGTCGACACCCTCGCCCTGTGGCCAGACAGCCTTCCATGGCTGGGCCTTTTCGCCGTCGTCCACGGTGAACAGTTTGCCCTTGGAGTTTGGAGCGTGGGTACCGTAGGAGCGCTGGAAGTTGGCCTGTTCGGCAGTCTCAACGGGAACGGTGTTGGCGTCGACGCCCTCGCCCTGTGGCCAGACGGCCTTCCATGGCTGAGACTTCTGCTCATCGTCGACGTTGAAGAGCTTGCCCTTGGAGTTTGGAGCGTGGGTTCCGTAGGAGCGCTGGAAGTTGGCTTGCTCCGGCGTCTCGACAGCGACGGTGTTTGAGTCAGCGCTCTCCTCCTGTGGCCACACAGCCTTCCATGGCTGAGCCTTCTGTTCGACTGGAGACATGTTGCTTGTTTGGATGATGTTCAAAGAGGTTTGATCGAAAGGATGCAAGTGAAGATTCGACAAGTTGGTGGGTCAGCCCAGATGTGAAGCATCCGGGCCTTCTATACCATTGCGGTCGCATCCATGGAGAGCGAGTTTGAGCTAAATCTGCATGATGCGGTGTTGCTGGTCGATGGCGAATAGCAAGGTGGCCAGGTAGTTGTAAGCATGAAGAGCGAGTTTGAGCTGACGTTGCTTGATCTGGTGTGTGCTGGACGATGGCGTGTAGTAAGCAGGCAGGGCGAGTACATCCTTGAGGAGCGGAGTTGAGCTGGGAATTGATGAGGTGGTGTGTGCTGGACGGTGGTGTACAGCAAGCTGGCCGGTCGATCGCAAGCATGGACAGCGAGTTTGAGCTGAGAAAAATGATGTGGTTCTGCTGGACGATGGCGAATCCTAAGCGGGCAGGCCGAGTGCAAGCATAAAGAGCGAGTTTGAGCTGAAAACGAATGGTGTGGTGTCGCTGAACGATGGCATGTACCAAGCTGTCAGCGCCTCCAACGAATACCATTGCAACCAGGAGTCAAGGGTCTGTGGGTAGCTCTTCCATCTGGATCCGGAGTGTGGTTCGGGGTTCTACGTACCTTCAGGGTTATAGAGCAAGTTTTACCTGCTGATAGACAGCATGAGCTGAATATTGCGGAGCTCACCCTGACAATGCCACGAGGGACTGCATTTGTGTGCGTAGCCCTTGTCTGACTATGCACTCATTCTCACTCAATCCAACTCCGGTCATTGAGATCGCACAGGGTGTCCCGATCACGGCTGAGAGAGCTAGGCTGGGGAACAGGTCCTGCTTCAGTCTGTCCAACACATATGACTTGGCTGAGGAAGATTTGCAGAACCAAAAGTGCATTCCTCTACGATCTACGAGAACTTGGGATCTGACATCGAGCCATCGAATTCGAAGAAATGGGTGATACAGTCGTTGCCACACTTCGACATGCGCAGTCCAACGACGAGAGGCTGTCGAAGGAGAAGCCGTATATCCTCACCTACCCGGTTGCCTCAGACATCCCGCGGACGAACTTCCTCATCGAATTCTTCTCCAATATCAAGATCCATGACATGAGAACCGCAGACTTGGACTACCACGAATGCGGCTTCAAGATGGCAAAATTGGACAGAGACCTACCAAGAGAAGATTTTGAAGATGAAAGCAAGATCGAGAAGCTGTATCTCCCGATAGTTCAACGCTGTCTGAAGAAAGCACTGGGCGCGAAAGAAGTGTTCATCTTCGATCACATGCTGCGCAAACGCAAACCTGAGTTCCCGTTTCACCCGGCGACGAAGGACACCGTCCCTCAGCCAGCGCTCTCGGCGCACATTGGTGAGATTCTGCATGCTCTGCTCATCAACAACTCTGACTGATCGATCTGCAGACTACACCAACGCTGAAGTTGAGGAGCGATTGAGGAACTACTTCGGTGACCAGGCGGAGGAGTTCAAGAAGCGTCATTTTCAAGTCGTCAAGTGAGCCAGCACAACCTTTTCGCATCAACATTCGGCAACAGCTGACTTCTGAACCAGCATCTGGAAACCTCTGATCGGACCGCTCCGCGACTATCCTTTGGCGTATTGCGATGCAAAGTCCGTGAATCCAGACACGGATCTGCTCACGGTGGACGAGGTATTTCCGAAGATGGTCAATGAGATCTATCAAGTCCTCTACAGCCCGAATCACAAGTGGTATTGGTTGCCAGACCAGACACCGGAGGAGGTGGTGATCTTTGCCGGCTACGACTCGCGAAAGGGACAAAGTGTTGCTGTTCCTCACTGCTCGTTTGATTTGGGCGATGAAAGTCGCGGCGAGCCGCGGCAGAGCATTGAAGTGCGTGCAATTGTGTGCTATGATTGAAGATAGCTCGAAAACTGTGATAGCAATATAGCTTGTCGTGGTGATGAGAGAATGATTACTGCTGCATCAATTTCGCCTCGTTTTTACTGCTCGAACGAATGTCGGCCAATGGATTCACGTTTCTCAGCCATATACCGACCTTAGCACGATCTAGCCACATAACTTGCTCACCACTAACGTGTCATCGTGAGAGCCTTCCGACGCAAGACTCTTCATATATAGAGATCCACACCGCTCAGCAGAGAAGCTGCACAGCTCTTCCTCTTTCGTATATTCAATTCCCAACGGTAGCTGCTGTATCTCGACAGCGGCATCTTTAGATCCACGTCAGGAAAATGGTTTCAATGACTCCAGCCATTGATAGCGGACTAGAAGAAGAAAAGGTCTGCATTGAGCAGTGTCAGGTTGTCGAACGCAAAGTCCTCGAAAGTTTGCTCGAAGACGAGAACGACAACTCTTCAAGAATCAGAACGGAAGTCGGTCTTCCGGAACAGGATCTCCTCGTTGATTGGGATGGTTCCCAAGATCCTCAAAATCCTCGGAACTGGTCGCCGACCAGAAGATGGCTTGTCATTATGCTGATCTCCGTCATAACTTTCAATCAGTGCGTTCCTCACTGGCAGCAAGCTAAAACGGGAATACTGACACACGGTCCGAACAGAGCCATGTCAAGTACCATGTTCGCACCGGGAGCCGCGAGAGCTATGGCAGACTTCCACTCCAGCAACGAAGTCGTGGCTCAGCTTTTGGTCTCAGTTTACGTCGTTGGACTTGCTACAGGGCCACTCGTTCTGTCACCGCTCAGCGAGCTCTACGGACGAATCCCGATAATGCATGCCACCAATCTGGCCTTCGTGGTCGGCGGCGTTTTGTGCGCGGTCAGCGTCGACATTCCTATGCTGATCTTGGCTCGGTTGCTCATGGGCATCAGCACCATTTCCCTTGGTGGCGGCTATGTTGCTGATCTGATGGCGCCGGAGGACCGCGGTCGAGCCTTGAACATATGGAATATCGGTCCAGTACTGGTAGGTACCAATTATATTCTCGCGACGTTGAAATGCCAGTGCTGACCAGCATCCCGACAGGCACCAATGGTGGGACCTGTCGTCGGTGGCTACATTACCCAGAAAATCAGCTGGCGGTGGACGTTCGGGATGCTGTCAATAACGGTGAGCTCGCATAAAGTTCGTGGCCACCTCATGGGTTGACGTGCTCCAGGGAACTTTTTGGCTGTCAATCTGCGTATTCTTTTTACGAGAGACATATGCACCATGCCTCCTTGAAAGCAGAGCACGAAAGCTTCGAACATCGACAGGGCTGCAATACCGATCGAAGCTCGACGATGGAATTGCACCGAAGGAGCGCTTACTGGCATCGGTTGCGAGGCCATGGAAAATGCTCATCTTTTGTCCGGTGATCATCGTCTTGTCTCTGTTTGGATCAGTTGCATATTGCTTCATGTACCTGATGTTCTCAACATTGACGGAGGTGTTTGTGAGCACTTATGGATTCACGGAAGGACAAGCCGGTCTCACTTTCCTCGGCCTTGGAGTGGGGTCTCTCCTCGGACAACTTCTGCTGGACGTCTACATGCGCTGGCAAACAAGAGACCGCAACAGGACCGGGCGGGAGCTATCAGCAGAGGACCACCTGCCGCCTCTTGTAATATCCGGCGTGCTCATTGCCTCAGGTCAGTGTTGGTATGGCTGGTCTTTGCATTACGTCTGGCACTGGATCGTTCCCGTTACAGCGACCGGAGTCACCGGACTTGGCATCATATTCGCATTTCAAGCAGTTCAAGGTTACCTGGTCGAGGCTTACACAAGCTATGCAGCCAGCGCGCTTGCAGTGAGCGTGGCCGTGCGATGTGTCTTCGGCTTGACGGTACCTCTTGCAGGCCCGAGAATGTATGAAGAACTTGGGTATGGCTGGGGTAATACGGTACTGGCATGTGAGTTTGTCCGCAAACCAATGTCTCATTCGGGCGGCTCGCTGACCACAGTCCAGTGATCGCACTCATGATGGTGCCGGCGTCGATGCTTCTTCAGCGATTTGGACCACGAATTCGGAGAGCTTCTCAATATAGTGTCAGGTGAGAGATCGGGACGAAATCAAAAGCAACCTCTTCTCAGCGAGTGCATGGTCCGATGCGTGGATGCATTGTTCCAATATCTGTTCAGAGTGAGAGGACGAAGAACGAGAAAGGAGACCCGTGGACAGAGACGGCCATGACTAAGCCAGAAGTCCTGCCTCAGGCATGAACAAGTCTTAACTCTCCTCGCTCGTCAAGCATCTTGAAAAGTCCGCTTACCTTACCGCAACATCAACATCAGCCACTCTTGGACAAGGATGCAACCCCACGCGTGCTAAGAAGCAGAGAGGGCAGTTGTGACCTGTTGCGATGATGGCCGTACCAGCGCAGATGACAGGAGGCTTTGGGCCATGGTCTGCATATTCCTTGCACGGTCGTGAGTCGTTATCTTCTGTTCTCTCTACTCTTCGCCCTCGGGTGTCTCTGCGTACCCAGCAAGACTATGCATTCCTATCAGTCTCCCCACAGTACCCTCGTAGCCGGCGTGGCCATTCCCTCGACCTTGTGCCCGCCGTCCTCCAACACTTTCGTCTTCTCCACCAAGCCCCGATTTCCGAGGAAAGTAATCACCAAAAATCCCTTGATCGCCGCCGCAACCACCAAGGCCGCACTCGGACTGCGCCATCTCATCGTACCCGCGCCCACGAATCCACCGGCCAAAATCGATGCGAAAAATGCCAACCGTCGATTCCTCTTCACATTGCTCCAAGCGAAAATCCTCCGGTCTGTACACAGTTGTATCAGAGCGCCTGTAATCATCGTCGTGTTCAACTCCGGCATTCCCACGCTCAACGCCGTGGCGATCTGTCCTGCCTCTGCGAAACTCAACAGTGCGAGAATCGCCAGGGCGCCTGAGCCCGTTTCCCGGCGTGAAACGAAGTATCGTATCGCTGCAGCCGCTAACATGAGCAACGCCTGGAACGCATTTGAAACCAGTAGCCATACCCTCCTCTTCTGCCGCGATACATGCCCCAAGTGTCCGAAAAATGCAGCTCCGAGGATGAACACAGAGATAGATATGCCGACATTCTTCTCGAATCCTGGACCTAAAGCCTCGTGGCCGGAAGCGTAGAGAGCGAGGAAGAGGGTGTTGCCTGTTTGCTTGGAGGCGAAGACGGCGTACGTTGAATATGTCATCGCATCGAGGACGCCAGTTGTGAGGGTCATGAGGAGGAGTTGGGCTTCGAGGTAGCGGTCTGTTGCAACTTCTTGCATGAAGTAGGTACGCCAGCTGGAGCGAGTAGGGAAGGAGAGTTTGGACGTAGGTGGCTCGGTTGAAGAGGAGGATGATTGGGACTGAGGAAATAAGGTCAGTTTCTTACTTGTGTGTCGTTGACGAACTGTCGACAAAGCCAATGGCCCTGGTGATAGGACCGTAGAGTATGCACACTTACGTTCGATCGTGAGTTGCCCAGGTCGTTGATCTTGTCGGAGTCATCTTGCTTTGAGCTATCCGTTGATGGATGTGTGTATTCTTCTAGGAATTGATGCAAGCTGCGATGTGTCGGCAGCTCTTGTTGAAGGTCCTGATCTAGTTGTGGAGCAGTCACTGAACGACCCACGTTTGATGGACGGGAGGGTTGTTGCGAGGGGCTCTCGGACGATAACATTGCGTGATGTTGCGTGAGTGGTCCATTGAAGGACAAGGAAAGTGAAAGGGAGATCAACCATGATCAACGAGATCGACAATCGGGCAGCCTGCCCGGGGTCTTCGAAACAGATAAGCGTCATGATCAAGCTTCTGTAACACAAATACATCACGTCCGGTAGCTTTAACCTTGATAGTTGACGGCGCAGATCTGGCCCCATTCGGACTCCCGAGTCGCGATCGATGCCTTGCACATGTCACATTCTGACGGTGCAACGCTGAAATGTATGTACCGCACTGCATTGCACTGGAAGACAGAACAACAGTCAGAGAAGGTCCGTGACAACACCAGTGCGTGTGGGCTGTTCTTACACAGAACTGCTCAACCTTGCACTATAGTCCAAGGTCAAATATTAATTCCGCGGGATCCAAGAGCCGCCAAGACAATGCTTATCACGGTTTTGGACCCTGAAGCACAAGATTTCTCGATCCATCCCGTCCGGCCCGCGGAGATCATCCGATGAGTGAATGTTCCGATGTCCTCAACCATTCTTATGCAAGATCTTTGTAACCTTCGTCATCCGGACCCATGCCGTTCTCAATGCCATCTTGCGCACATAGTTGCAGACTCGCCTCCGGCATGTCCATCTTCGCCAACTCATCCGTCCTCGACAACAGCTGCATAACCAGACCGGCTTCCGAATGCCACGAAATGTGGCAATGCAATGCCCATATACCCGGATTTTCCGCCACCACTCTTATCAAGGTCCATCCAAAAGCCTCCACCGAAGCCGTGTCTCGACGGAGAGGATTTGATAGATCTAAGCTATCATAAAGAGGAGCAAGGTTCTCGCGTGTGATTGCCACTCCAACGGCAGTCAGAGGAGGATAGCCATGACCTTGAGCCAGGACGAAGTACTTGTAGCCGTGGAGATGTAAAGGATGGCTCCCGTCGTCGAAGTTGGAGACCAGGATGTCTGTTGTTCGGATGCCAGTGGTCTGAATGACCAATTCGCGGGAGGTATCAAAAGCTGCGTCGTTGACGAATGCTGCTTCCTGGCGTGCAGCACCGGATAAGGTTTCGTTGGCTGATACTAACCCATCGATGGTCCGCAGCAGACTGGGCGACCTGGCATTTGGTCGGAATGTGCTTTCGTTGAAGAAGCCGCGGCTCAGCTTGTATTTGCCAATCTCGAAGTTGGATCGTAAGTAGAAGAATGCATCGGCTTCGGCGGGCGCTTCAATAACGTCAACAGGCACGAGCTTGGTCGGGTTCAGGTCTTTGCAGTCTTGGGCGAGCTGCTCTTGCCAGTCTGCGGATGTAGGGGCCACGTCTATCTCCGGATTGTACCTTACCACGGCCAGCAAATCTGCGTCCAGTGTAGGCGGTGGATCGGTAAAGCATGTGGTGACCATTCGTGCTCGGAACCAGAAAGCATCTGTGGAGATACTGCGGGTATTCACAATGACACTATACCGCTGAGCTGGACTGATGTTGACTCTGTGAAATGTCTCTGGCTGCACATCCGTGCCATCGACTTCTGTGACGGCCAGTTGATGTTCATCGATTTGGACCTGGAACTCTGCAAAGGCGCTTATGTTTATTAAGCGCAACCTGTGGCTCTGATTTCGTGCAAGGTCAAGTTGAGGAATACCGACACGCGAAGAAGTGTTGTCACACCTCCGGTCGGGAAAGTCGTCACAATTTTGAATCGACTGCCCGTTCAGAAGGCCACCCGTGGGGACAGGCTCCGCATTTTCTTGGTCCGGTTTGAGGTACTGCCACAGAAGGGCAGAAGATAGGTCATGGTAATGATCGGAAAGCATTATCACACGATCAGTGTCGTATATTTTCTGCTTTTCTCGCTCATCTCGGGCGTGAATGATCAGCGGACCATGTACGCCGTCCGACGACTGCACTCCTTGATGAGAATGCCACCAATATGATCCGCTTTGCCCCGATACCGTGAACTCGTATGTGAAGTTTGTCCCGGGCGCGATAGGACATTGCGTTATGCCCACGGTGCCGTCCATATGGGGCGTGCCGATCTGGTAAATCCCATGCCAGTGTATTGATGTGGCATTTTCAGCCTGATTGTCAACGTGCACGACGATAGTGTCGCCCTCATTCGCTTCAATGAGCGGACCTGGAAATTGGTCATTTACCAGCATCATTGGTCGGTAGATTCCATCCGGATTGTAAATCGTATCTCTGATTGCTCAAGAGTACTCTCGCCGTCGCGGAGAGTCCGAGTAGTTCCAATCCGGATTGAGAATGTAGTCGTTCGTCTGTACCAGGGCTGACACATCTGGAGCGGCTGCGCTCTTTCGCTGTGGTAATCCATGTCTGCCTGTGAAGGAAGCATACGCCACAGCAGCGATCGATAGGGTCACGATGATGCTTGCGATACAAATGCATGATGGTACTCTCCAAGGATGAGTCCAGCAGGGCTGTCCTCGCTTCTCCCTGTCATCGCTCCCAGCATTTCCCGACCTCCAGCTTGGCAACAGCGCTTGTCCTTGCTCCTGCTCGTGGTATTCATCTTCCACGGAAGGGCTGCAGGACCCGGTTTGATTGTCCATGACCCTTGAATCTCTGTCCATGGCCGACTCGTCCAGATCACACTTTCAAGACTCGGCATCTCCTGACCACGGGTGGTTCAGAGTTCACATGTGAGTGACGGTGCTCGTTCGAGATCACGAAAAAATGATGGCCATTTGGTGAGCACGCAACGGGAGTTGCGGCGGCAGCAGGAGGGTCCATGGGTCGATCTTTGATCTCGTCCGGCGGGCGACATAGGGACTTCGACTGCATCATTGGCGCATTCGCATAATAGTCGCGTAGTTCGGGAAGAACGAGGTCTTCAGAGTTCGGGGTCCCCATTTAGCCTCATCCTTATATAGCGCCACGCCGATCTCCTTGCCTCATCCCTTCACACCCAATCAACCTGATCACATCAACCACGCACCATACTATTTGTGTTCCATCACCAGCAAAGTAGGCGACATGAAAGCTCGGTCAAGACTCCGCTCGAAGTATAGGACATTCCGGCTCGAAGCTTAACCACAACGAAGCCTTTCGTGGCAAGGCTTGCCATGGTCGGTACCACTGCGTTGTTGCGTCTTCCCTCTACAACGAATAACAACCAGCATCGACAACATGACCGTCGCATGGCGTGGAGTCGGGAGTCGACCTCGTGGCAATGGCACTGACCTTCCTGTTCCGGCTGGACATCTGTGGGAGATGAAATCTTCGTCCTCGGGCCTTGAGCAAAACGGCTGGAGTACATGTAGTCTTGGGCTGGAAGCACGCCGACACCTTTTGCGACTCCTCCGCCCTTATACTATACTCAAACTCGCGAGCCATGTTACAAACTTTGCTCTCCTGGCTTTGGGCGCCGCGTGTGCCTGGGCGCAAACATCTGATGCCACATCCGAGACCAATGAGCCGAACAAATACACTGCCACCGACGCTGCTGCAGTGTCAGCGGCTCAGGCCACTGCTCCAACATACAGCGGTACACCTCAGTCTCAGTACAAGCAAGGCAAAGTGTTCGACAGATTCGTCGAGATCTGGCTCGAAAACACAGACTACGACAAGGCTGCCGGCGATCCTAACCTCGCATACTTGGCCAGCAAAGGGATCACACTTACCAACTATTTCGCTGTGACCCACCCGTGAGTACTCGCTCGACCCGTGCTGAGACTCATCAGCTCATATCGATCTTCCAGGTCTGAGCCCAACTATGTCGCCTCTATTGGAGGTGATTACTTCGGAATGGACAATGATAACTTCAATCAAATTGCGGACAACACATCTACGGTGGTCGATCTGCTGGAAGATAAGGGCATCTTGTGGGGCACGTATCAAGAGGATATGCCATTCCGCGGTTTCGAGGGCAAGGCCTGGGTCAATCAAAAGACCAAGGCGAACGACTACGTCAGCAAACACAACCCACCGGTCATCTACAACGCCAATACTTCCCAAAGACGCCTGTCATACCAGAAGAATCTCACTCAGTTCTACGTGGATCTCAACAATCATAGACTCCCGCAATGGTCGTTTATTACACCAAACATGACCTCCGACGGCCACGATAGCTCTGTTACTACCGCAGGCACCTGGTCTCGCCACTTCTTGGACCCACTGCTTTCGAATGACCATTCCAACAGCAGAACACTGGTTCTCCTGACATTCGACGAAAATCACACGTACAACACCGGAAATCGTGTCTTCAGCATCCTACTTGGAGGCGCTGTGCCAGATTCTCTCCAAGGCACGAAGGATACTCAGTTCTATGACCACTACTCGGACATCGCTACTGTAGAGGCAAATTGGGACTTGCACACGCTCGGACGCTGGGACGTCGGCGCCAACGTCTTCAAGCTCGTTGCAGACACGACGGGTGACACTTACACCCCTTGGGACGCCGTGACTGGTGACAATCCGAGCGTATTCTTAAACGGCTCGTTTTCGGGACCCTTCAGCAGCAGCCAGAAGAACGCATATCCGGTTCCCAACACGAATGCGAAGTCTCCGTCGACTGGTCGGACGGCTCTGCCTAGCATCGTTGATAAGTACTCCTCTCAGCAGTCGTCGAAGAACATGTATTATAACAACGGAGTTATGATTCCAGATCGGCAGCATCCTCCTCAGGGGTATTGATACAGGGAATGGTAATGGACAACAGAGCCAGATATTGACACATCGACAGCATATATAGACAGCAGATCCAGTCACAGTATTCATCATAGACGACGCAAAAACCAAGCGCGATCGGTCTCATCTCCAAGACCAGTCAAATTCATGCTCCAGACTGAGACTTCTACACCATGCGAATGCCGATCTTCCCACGCGAATAGCATAACGCAGAATCGAAGGCGAATCACAATGGAGAAATTACGCAGATCAGACAGTTATCTCATACGATCTCGCCACATGGTAGCTCAGGACAAAACCGCAAGATCCTCCGCCTCCTCCGCCGGAGCTTCCACCGCGGGAGGAGCGCCTCGCCAACCAGTGCGATCTCTGCCCATCCGTGGTATTCCACCAGGTTGACCTGCAAGTCGATGTCGTTCTTGGCGCACATCAAAGGCCAGCATGCGATACTTGGTAGATGGGTCGTCCACATCGTCGTCCGCACCATCAAGACCCCGTCGCAAGCCATCGCTCGTGCCCAACACTTCTTGCAGTGCCTCCACAAACGTCGCCCTATCCATATCCTTCGGTCCGGTGATATCACCAATCCTGAAATTGACCGTTCTCCTCCTTCCCTCCTCCTCACTCAACTTCCTCAACGGCGCCAAGATCTTCGCCTTCTGCTCCCAGTGTCCCGTATCCGTAGAATCACACCACGACACAATCACCGTATTCAATCTCTCCGCTTTTCTCAACACATCACAAGCTCTCGACGCCCGCCGCTCAATCTCCGCGCAGAAGCTCTCCACGCCGAAACTGGGATAGCTCTTCAACAGCAGCACGTCGCAGAAGAAGACCACTTCGACCTTGCGTATGTGGGATAGACTTGGAGACTGTTCGAGTTTTCGAAGATCGGGATCGATGCGGAAGAAGTTGAAGGCGTGGGAGAAGACGAGTTTCCAGGTCGCGATGGCGTAGAAGTAGGAGAGGATTTCGGAGGTGATTTGAGGGTGGATGTTGAGGAGGGAGGAGGTGGGTGGGCGGTGGTTGACGGAGGTTATGCCGACTGAGGGGAGTGGGTGGGAGACGTTCTCGCGAGGGAGCAGGTAGGAGTAGATGGCCTCTCGGATTTCGAGAGGGAGGCGGAGGAATGGAGGGATGCTACGGCGTTGTCGGCGTGGCGGTCGAGATGGGAGTGAGGCCATGGTAGGTAGGACGTTAGGGAAGGTCAGGAGGCGTGGCTTGTTAGACATGGTGGGCGGCTGGTCTTGTTGGATAAGAGGTTGGAAGAGAAAGTGCCCGCCTACATTGTCTTGTAGATTCGAAGCTACCCAGGTATAGCTGCTCTTCCTATCAGAACGATGATGATCGTGTGATGGTGAACCACGGATGATCAATGGCGGGGTGAGCAAGAAGCTGGTTGCTCAAATCGCTTGGCATCGCGTCTCCCCGACATTTGCTGAGCGCGTCAATCGACCGATCCCAGCGGCTCGCCAAACATCATCTTCAAATCTCGCGACCGCCTTTGTTTCCACGACCTCTACAACGACTTTATGACTTACGATGCCATTGATACGGCGATCGCCGATGTTTATTGTTGAGGATCATGTCCATTTATAACGATGCATGCATAACAACTGCAACGAACGGGAAAGTGGAGAGGCACGAAGCACACGACTTTACGCGCAAGAGGAAACGAGAAGACGAACTACAATGCGCCATTGATAGACGACCATTCACGATACAGGTATGGCCATTAAAAACATCTTTGGAGACTTTTACTGACTCGTGAGAAGACTGATTCCACAGACCCATTCGCGAAACCACGATCTTTCACGCCGTTATGTCTACTATCACGATCGAACCTCCCACTCGCATACCTCGACACCGCACAAGGTGGTAGCCGGATGTTCGCAGCCCACGTCCAGATACTCGAGGCATGTCATGGTTTCCAAGACGAGACGAATGTACTGGTCGTTGAAGATGAGGGAGAAGGACGACTATACGCTGTTGAGAGGGTGCAGAGACGACGGTATGCGTTATGCCGGCTGGGAGCATGGATCAAGACTGGTGACGTCGAACAACGATCCAATATGGATGCACGACCGGATGAGGCTCCACGGAAACGACACGCTTTGAAGACTGCCAATTCTGGCCAACCTTGGTGGATGTCTGCAGCGGCCGAGGGGAAGAAGGAGGACATACACCGTGGCAGTATACGAGGATGTCTACCAGCATTACTCATGCAGAGACCAAGGAGTGCCGTGGCAGCAGGACAATCTCTAGCCATGCCTGACGATCCAGCCCTGCTTCCGCACAGCCTCGATACGGCGGAGCCTGATACCTCGAAGTTTCCCATACCAGCTGACGCGCTGGAAGAGTTGACTAAACACTATATGGATGCCCTCTACCTCTCCAGGACACCTCTGGCATACTTCACCAAAGGTCCATTAGCTCGAGCCAGGACAGCGTTCGCATCATCACCGGCCGAGCTCGTAACGTTCCTTCGCCTATCAATATTGTCGTCTTCAGTGATGGACAAGAAGTACCGGGAAGTCATAGCTGAGCACGTGAAGGAGATGCCTAGCTTTGACGCAGAGGCTTCTGCAACGAAGCTCAAGTCGAAAAGGAAGCGCAAGTGGAAGGCGAAGAGAGACAAGTCTGGATTTTTCGTTGATGAAAAGGACCACGTCGAGCAGTGGTGGCAGAAGGACGACGACTCTGGAGGTTCGCCAAATGCAGCCGACAGTACAGACGCTGTGCTCAAGCGGCGTTCACCACGATTACGGAATCGAGAAACGTTTATGCAAATCATCCTGATACTGGAGATACTGGCGTTGGAGGCGGCTATGCCTTCCACACAGTTGCCGACAGCCAATGAATCACAGAACGCAGACTCGCGAGCGCAAGAATCGCAAGGGGTGACGGGTGAGAAGAAGCCGAGAAAGAAGAAGGAGGTTGATCTGCCGGCTGTGCTCGAGTCCTTAATTGATCGCCTCTGCATTTGGTACTCTTTAGAGACTACCACGCCAATCAAGCCTGGCGCCAATGGCAGCGGCGATTCGAAAGACGAGACGAGCGACGAGCTGAAGAGCTTCTGTACCGAGGTCATTTTGCCATTCTACGGAGGACGGATCGCCGATCAAGCCAATTCGACCAGCAAGAAATTGGGTGGTCCGTCTGTGCCGAAGCCTGTTTCGCAGCGCGTATCAGCTGCATCGAGGAAGCCAGGAGAACCAGCCGTACGTCGAGCACCAGAGAAGAAGCCGAGGAAACCACTCGCACGTGTATCAACCGATACGCTCAACAGCATTGGCGCGCGACCTCCTCTGCTTCATCGCTCCGCTACCGACTCGGCCGCATTGTCACCACTCATCAAGCAGGAAGAAGACGAACTACCTTCGCTTGACAGAATCCCACTGGCTAGACCAAGATCTCAACCGCAAGTTCCAGCATTTCCCAAACCACGCGCCAGCCTCCTCCAACAGGTATCCTTCAACAAACGAGAAGTCGATCTCTCAGCTATGTCCCAAGCCAACGAGGAAAAGAAACGCAAGAAGGCCAAAGTTCAGGAGCAAATCAAGGATGCTATCGGCACGCTAAGAAAACCCAACAGAGCTCTTGCCGTGGTGGAAGTCGCGAAAAATGCAGACGAGAGCTTCGCTAAAGCCATCGCCAGAGGCAAGACAACATCCAGCACCAACCACTCGCAGCGAAGACCAACGGAGAAGACCTCGATCGCAGTGACAGCCACGCCGCGACACATCAAAGCAACCCCTTTACCACGAAGACGGACTGACAGAGGCTCGGACGAGAAGTCTACTCAAATCGTGCCTGCCTCCTCGACCAGACTCTTCGCTGGGCCAAGCTCGGACGTCGTGTCAAGCAGCTCCTTTGCCATTGCTCAAACCGCACAAAAGACCGCCCACCGGACTACAGCGTCCAGCATCGAAGAAACTCCCTCCCGCGGGTTTGCTAGATTCATGCCCGCAGCTTTGGCAAGACCTCCAGGCACTTTGCTGGAGTCGCCCACCGTCCGCCGTACTGCTGCACCCATCTCAGAGACCCCGTCGAGGCCGCTGCGTATGTCTGGTGTGTTGGAGACGCCGAAGGTGAGGCAGCCAGTGGGGCTGAGGAGGATCGAGGCGAGTCCGGCGCAGGTGTTGGCTTCGCCGATGGTGGGGAGGGATGCCGGATCGGGTCTGGGGAGTGGTGGGAAGAGCATATATGGGGCGTTGGGGTGGGATGAAGAGGAGTACGAGGAGTTGAGCTGACGAAGCGAAGTGCTCACTCATTCTGCATCTTGAAGTCTTTTGTTACGAGGACCATGACATGTGCATCGATCACAAACCTATTTCACGCCAGCCTGTTCTCCAGCATCTCGACGGACGTCTGCAGCGCCGTCTTGACAGCTGCAATCACTGCAGCTAGATAGATGACGTCTCACCGCTCGTCGACACGGGCCGAGGCGCCTTCATCTGTCTTTCCACAAAGGGCAAGCACTCGCGCGCCACGCTGTCGTTGTCGTCGACGATTGAAAAGACCTCGATCCGATAGCGTACCAAGGTACCTCGAGGGAACGAACAGAGTAAATATACCGTACTGTTTAGTCTCAGAAGGCCAATACTCCCGACTATAAGGTAGCTTTCCCGAATTCCATCCGATGTCCCTCCGCGTCAAAGATCTGCCAACACAAGCTTTTTGTCAAGTACTTCGGTAAGAACGGCACGTTTCTGCCATTCGCTCCGCGTAGCCGAATCTATAGCGGATGGGGTTTTATGGGGTCATGTACCTCATGAGGGAGGAGAGGCGACCTCGCTCTTCCTTCTTGAGGATAATATGACTCCATCTCCTCGACTTTTACAATCCGACTGATCAGAAGTTGGTGGACGTGTGTGACGGAACAACAGCACGTGTCCTCGCAGTTGAAGTAGACTGCCCTCTTCGTCCATCACTGGCCTACGACGGGCAGGACGTCTCTCCGCCCCAGCGCACTCAAGATGAAAGACTCCCACGAACTCCCATCAACCAGCGCGTCCGACCACTCTCAAGACGAAAAAGACCACACCTCCTCCGACCACGATGTCTCTCCCACAACAAAAGGTTCCTCCTCCTCCCCGTCCCCACCGGCAATCCCACCTCCACCCGACGGCGGCTACGGCTGGGTCTGCACTTTCTGCTGCGCCATGATAAACGCCCACACCTGGGGCCTCAACTCCTCCTATGGCGTCTTCCTCGCCCACTACCTCCGCAACAACACTTTCCCGGGAGCGGGCCGGCTCTCCTACGCCTTTGTCGGCTCCCTCTCCATCTCCACCGCCATGCTCATCTCCCCCTGTGCGACCATCACCACACGGAAATACGGAACGCGGACGACATTGTTCATCGGGATCGTGCTGGAGTGCGCGAGTCTGATTGGCGCGAGTTTCGCAAAGACGATTTGGCAGTTATTTTTAAGCCAGGGCGTGGCGTTTGGTTTTGGCATGGGTTTTCTGTTTGTCGGATCCGTGGGGATTCCGCCGCAATGGTTTTCGAAGAAGAGGTCTTTTGCGAATGCGATTTCCGCGAGCGGGTCCGGGTTTGGAGGCTTGGTGTACTCTCTCGCGGCGGGCGCGATGTTGCAGTCGATTGGACTGGCGTGGACGTTTCGCGTGCTGGGGATAGTGGCCACGGGGGTGAATGTCATTTGTGCGCTGTTGATCCGGGATCGGAATAAGATTCTCAATTCGAGGCAGAATGCTTTTGATTGGAGGTTGTTCAAGAGGGCGGAGTACCTCTTGCTGTGCGGGTATGGGTGGTTCTCGATGTTGGCGTATGTGGTCCTCATCTTCTCCCTTGCCAACTACGCCAATGCGATTGGATTGTCGGCTTCTCAGGGCGCGGTCGTGTCAGCACTTCTCAATCTCGGCCAGGCCCTCGGACGACCTCCAATTGGATTCTTCTCGGATGCAATCGGCCGCATCAACATGGCTGCCGCAATGACTTTTCTCGCCGGCCTTTTCAGCTTCGCAATCTGGATTCCCGCGACTTCCTACGGTGTGCTCATCTTCTTCGCTCTGATCGGCGGCGCCGTTGCAGGAACATTCTGGGCGACCATCGGTCCCGTAGCGGCAGAAATCACGGGTTTGAAGTACGTGCCCTCAGCCCTCAATTTGATTTGGCTGGTCATCGTCCTGCCCTGCACTTTCAGCGAACCCATCGCATTGGAGATCGTGTCCGGGACGGGTTCATACCTCGGAACGCAACTGTTCGTGGGGTTCATGTACTTCGCGGCAGCGGTGTGTCTCGTCCTCCTGCGAGGGTGGAAGATGGGCGAGCTGGACGAGCTGGCGAGGTGTAAAGGGAGTGACGGCGAGGAGGTGGACGTCGTGGACACGGGTGCGTTGGGTGAGGCGATGGAGGATCGGGCGAGGGAGGTAGGGAGGAAGAGTATTTGGACGGAATGGTGGAGGTGGAGGAAAGTGTAGATTTTAGTCGGCTCGTGAAAGTATGAATAAGAACGGACAACTTTGCATTGAGCTGATGAGGTGGTCGTTCCGTTCGCGCCTCTTGGTCTATCCTTGTAAACTCAATGGCGCGCGAGGACCAGGGTCACGACTCACGTCAGTAGGCATGGATTCAAAGATCACGCAAACAAAAAAAGTTCGTGGTCCATTTTGTTTTCAAAGATGGACCAAGGTCGTGAAAAGTAACCAAGGCATATGTATTGTGAAGTCGCAAGTATTGTCACAGCGAAGTTCATCAGCATATGTACACTTCGTAGCGTGTGCTCTGTATGTACAAAAGTATGTACAAGTCTCGTCTAACAATCTTCTGAGATATTCAATCAGATCTTCGGTCTAGTAGATCAGACAGCCCTCCCCTTCAGTCCTTCCACTCTGTCAATTGATCGCACTCGTCCTGTCTGCTGGAAGGTCACGGCCAGAACGATCTACTCTGGCTCCTTCGTGGTAGGCGTGTTGGGATGGTCGACCAGGACTGGCTCGTTGTGACAGCTCTAATCGAGTGCTTCGCTTGCGGATGATCTTTCGTCGACCAGCTGACATCGGACATATAGGCATTGTAGTCACTCGGAACTTGCTGGTGGTCGTCCGTAATCGTTGCAGAGGTCCTTGTTCGTCCATATTTGGCCCGGAAAAAGGCATCTTGGAGGTTCGGTCTTCCACTCACTAAGGAGCACGACCGTCGACGTTGACTTCCCGCTCGGAATATCTGCCGTTCGGTGCTTTCCGGCATCTGATCCGAAGCATTCCCTTCATGTCCTTCGTCATGAACTCGAGAACATATGCTTAAACTTCTCAATCTTCGTCGAGATGTACCTTTCCACCTCCGGCCCTTGCACACCCTTTTCTCCACCGGAACTCCACGCCAGCGGGATCATCGGCACTCTCTCCACCACTCTGACCTGCTTCTCTGGACCCTCCACAGCTCTGACCTTCTCCGGATTATTCGTCAGCAGCCTGATCCCTCGATCACCTCCCAATCCCAGATCTAATAGCATAGCCGTTGCCAGCCCGTATGACCGCGCATCACCGGGGTGTCGCAGCAAAACATTCGCTTCCATCGTATCGTGTCCCAGATCTTGTAAATTGTACGCTTTTAACTTCTCACCGAGACCGATTCCGCGACCTTCTTGTCGGAGGTAGACGATTACGCCGCCGGATGAAGGGAGGTTGTGCAATTGTTTGAGATTTGTGGAGGAGGCGTCGGGTGTTGCGGCGGGTAAGGACATCAGTCGTGCGGCTTCGTCGAGTTGCTCGCCGCAATCGCATCGCGCGGACCAGACTGTTTCGCCGGTGTAGCATTCGGAGTGGATTCGGACTAACGGAGGGCCGAGTTCGGAGGGATAGGAGGGAGAGTAGGACCAGTCGGATTCGGAGGTGGGTGGGGTGAGGATCGCAGGGTCGGCGGCGGAGGAGCTGGAGCGTGATCGAGGCGTAACGACGCCAGCGTCGTGTCGGATGGCGTCGAGGCGGGAGTGTGTGCGGCCAGGGTAAAGAGTGCCTGTATATGCTCCTCGAATCATACGGTCCCGTTCGGTTTCGCCCGGTCGTGGAGCATCGAGACTTCGACTGCGAATGTGTGGCCCAAAGACAATAGCGAGGTGTTCTTTGTTATCAGCGTCGTTGGTGTAAAGGTGAAGGAACATCTCCTGGCCTGTTGTGGTCGGGATTCGTGCTCGTACTTCGCATTGGACGTGTGGTAGCTTTTCGAGGACTTTGGGAGTAGTGGGGTCCGCGACAGGCTGTTCGACAGCCTCGACGGGGATGCTCTTGGGCAGTCGGTCACGGCGAATCTTATCAGTGAAGGGCGAGCGCGGAGGTGTAAGCGCCGGGCTCACGAGGGGCGGAGCGGCGGAGGAGAAGTCATTGGCATCGAGGTTCAAGTCGGAGGGAGCATGGCGGGGACGAGGAGCCGCAAGAGGCGTGAAGCCTGGGGAGCCGTGGGCGGGAAACTCAGGCATGGCGGTGTTGAAGAGTGGTGGGAGGGAGAGGACAAGAGTAAGGTAGAGTGAAGCACACCGAGGGAGGCTCTAGTGTGTTCATGCGTGGTGAGGTGGTGAGGTGGTGGTTCAGTGGTATTTCTCGAAGGCGATGACAAAGCCGAGGTCGGCGGCGTCGGCGGGGAATTGGAAATATGCGACGGCCCGAAGCACGAGCGACCATGATCCGAGTCCGACGCTATTGCCGATGGGACGGAATTGCTCCGAGTCAAACACATTCTCATTCCTCTGCTCCTCCATCAATTTGTATCAATGTTGCGAATGGACCCACTGGGCGTGTAGCGGACTGTCGTACCGTATATTGCCACACCAGAGTACAGAGTACGGAGATCTCAGCGACACCCACGGTAAGAGCTGTTCTTCGTCTGGCTCTTTTTGTTTGCCAACTTCGCTGTCGTCATCATGTTGGCTTGAACACAAGAAAGAAGACGACCATTTCATTTCGTACACCTTCTTCTACCACTCCCCAGATCACATTGATACGCAGCAATCACAATGGACCACCACCGTCCGCACCCGTCCTCCGCCTTCGAAGGCTACTACTCCAAATTCGACCTCCCTTCCGGCGGTCACCTCGCCCTCGTAGCCTGTAAAGTCCGCAATGCCCGCTCAAAACCACACATGCTCTCCTTCACTTACGTTCCACCCGGCTCGTCTTCATCAAAAGTCTACCAGCGTGAGGTATGGCCCGACTCCATGACCTTTAGCCCTCTTCCCGGCGACGAAGGTTTCCGCATCGACGTTCCCTCCATCGGCGTCATCCACTGGACTGAAAAGTTCACACAATACTACCTCGACCACGCGGACTTCTCTTTTCACGCCACGGCCACGAATCGCACGCCATGGTGTCCCGGTCAAGCCAACAGCACACCAGAGTCATGGCTCGTCTACCTGCCTTTGCCGCTGCACTGGCACGTCCACTCTCTCGCTTCGACCGCCGAATTTGAGCTCTCTATTCCATCCGACGTGCTGCCGGAGGAAGACAAGAAAGGCACAGCTCTTGTCCACGACGAGAAGAACTGGGCGAAATCCTTCCCTTCCGCACACATCTGGGTTCAAGGCCGCTCATCAGATCAGACCAGAATCTGTCTCGCCGGCGGTCAAATCCTAGGAATGGAAGCTTTCCTCCTCGGATATCGATCATCCACCTTGAATTTGTCCTTCATCCCACCTTTCGCATTACGCATTCTCGGCTGGTCACCCTTTCTCTCATACCTGCAATCCTGGACCGACAAGAAATTCGATCTCACCGTCTCAAGTTGGCGGTACAAACTGGAAGTCCAAGCCACGGCTCCGAAAGGGACGTTTTTCAGTCTGAGTAGTCCTTTTCCGGAAGGCCATCGGGAGAATTATCTGGGCCAGAGTTTTGCCGCGACGATAAGGGTGAGGATCTGGGAGAGAGGTTGGTTGGGACTCTTTGGAGGAGGGGATTGGGCAAGATTGAGGGAGGAGGTGTTTGAGGGTGGAAGTCTTGAGTTTGGTGGGGAGTTTTATCCGCCGAGGGGGAGTGAGATGAGGGAGCATTGAAATCTTGGACATGCTGGGATCTTTCCGGCTCGACGGAAGCAATGCACTCCCGAGCTACTGCACGCGACTTTGTGCATTCGAAGAACGGTAGCACAAGCAAGCGTGCAATGCTAGACCATCACAGCCATTGGTGCGACTCAGCCTGAACATGAAGTGTCATTTCACAACCATGCATCCATCTTTATGCAGGGACAAACAGATCCTTCGCCATGTGTTTTTCAAGGTTGGCACCTGTCAGCTAGTGCTCGCTGTCTTTCCATTTCAGGAAAGTGGAAGTGACAAGAAGCGTCGTTTAAACTCCGGCCAGATAGCTGTACGAGTTATCCGAGGGAGCTTAAATTTATACGAGATTTTCCGAGATTACCAGGGCATCAAAGGGGCGTACCTGCAGGCAGGTACTCTCCTCTCGTCCTCGTTGGAAGTATATATCGCCGTCGGGAGTCTGCATGCTGACGTTGCCGCTGTCTTTACCTCCAAACTTTCTTTGACCCAGGACACTCACACACACTCTTTTGAAGCTATGTTCGAGCTACGGACTATTCTGTTGGCGGCGGTCGCGCTCGGCATTGCATATGTCGCTCGCGCGCTGGCCAATGGGTACAAGCTCCGGGCCAGGCGACATGGCTTGGTCAGTACTACAGTGGCATCTTCATGAACAATGTGACTGATCAGTCTCACAGCCGGGTCCGCCGCACTCGTGGCTCTTCGGAGACTTGGGCACAATGGGCAAACTCAACGATGCAAATCCAGCCAGGGCGCATCCGCATGGTGAGCCCAGCGAAACAAGCGTCTGTCCGGCCTCGCCAACCTCGCATACTGATTTGATCCCCAGCGGTGCTGATTCAAGTCCGGAAAATGTTCAACCTCCCTCGATACATGTACCTCGACCTCTGGCCCATCACCTACAGCATCCTCGTCGTACAGGACCCAGACATGGCCCAACAAGTCGTGGTCGAGCATCAAGCACTGAAGCATCCCATTCCCAAGGATATCATGGAAGCCGTCGTGGGTCCGGACGACATGGTCACAATGGACGGCCCTCAATGGAAGATGTGGCGAACCATGTTCGCGCCAGGCTTCAGCGACAAACACGTCATGTCGCAGGTTCCTGGCATAGTGGACGACGTCAACATCTTCATTGAGCGATTAAGCGAGCATGCCGAGCGAAGGGATGTGTTCCGATTGTTGGAGCGGACTTCGAGATTGACTGTTGATGCGATCGGAAGGTCGGTGTTGAACTGTCAGTTCAACATGCAGCGCGGTGATCATCCCTTTTTCCGCGCCTTGACCCAGCAATTGCAACTTTGTGAGAATAGTCCCTTCGGTAGACTCGCTGGCTGGTCGCCGTTGGTCGTGTATCAGAAGTGGCGCAACAACCGCATCATGGCCGACTACTTCGGCAAAGTCTTGGATGATGCTTACGCGAACAGACGTCTGCAGCGGGAAATCAAGGACGACTCGGGCCGGACGACTCTTGACCTTGCGCTCGACAGCTGCTTCGCTGGCGAGAGTAGCATCGTGGAAGCTCGACCGGAGACACTCAACCCGACACTACGAGCAGGCATCATCACTCAACTCCGCACCTTCATCTTCGCCGGGCACGACACTACAGCCGCCACCATCTGCTATCTCTTCTACGTCCTTTCCAAGAATCCCGCTTGCCTCCAACGTCTCCGCGAAGAACACGAAACCATCCTGGGCTCCTCATCTACCACAGCCTCCACCCTGAAATCGTCCCCTCGCCTCCTCAACCAGCTCGAATACACCCACTGCGTCATCAAGGAAACACTTCGCCTCTATCCCATCGGCGGCACAGTTCGATCAGGCTCTCCATCATTGCACCTCGTCGACCGCGAAACCGGCGAGAAGTTCCCCACCGACGGCTACATGATCATGATAGACCAATACGGTATGGGACGCAGCGAAGACATCTGGGGTCCCGACGCCAACGACTTCAACCCGGACCGTTTCATGCCGGAGAACAGCGGGAAGATTCCCAAGGGCGCATACAGGGCGTTTGAACTCGGGCCGAAGAATTGTATCGGGCAGAATTTCGCGATCATGGAGATGAAGGTCGTGTTGGCGTTGGTGGCGAGAGTGATGGAATTCTCTACGGCGCTGGATGAGGAGGGTTTGGCTGAGGTGGAGAGGGATGGGAGTGACTTTGCGAAAGACCCGAGTTTCAGGAAAGGAAAGCAGGATGTTGAGGGAGATGAGATGTATCAAGGTGAGTTTGACGTGGTGCGATGATCGAGGGTGATGAGATGTTTTGCTAACACGTGTACACAGTTCTTGTTGGAGCGGCGAAGCCGAGAGAGGGCATGCCTGTTAGGGTGAAGAAGGTTGATTGGAAGCCTTGAGATGGTTCTTCGTTCGTTGGTGTTATTGTCGAGTCTGGAAGTCACTGCTACTCCTTCTATAGGCCATTCACTTCTGACCGCCATCGTACGTTTCCTACCAAAAGTCGCAATTTCTCGACCCCAGCGAAGCGGCACCGGTGCGAAGAATGTCCCGCAATGGTTGCGAATAGGATTTTGCGTCTTGGTAGGCATCGCCAAGATATGGGTTGCCTGTCGATGTTGTGATGGAATGCAATTCCAACGCTGGAATGCGTTCAATCTCCAACACCATGAGACCACGACCCTTTCTTTCCACGGCTGGCTTTTGGAACGACAACTCACTCTATTCATTCATTTCTGCCGACAGAACGGCACAGCACTAACAATGGCGACCATCAGAGGCACCCGGATGTGCACAATCCTACTCGTGCTCTTCACCCTTTCCCAGACGGTGGTGGGCACCTGGTTCGACAACCACATGAAACACAAGGACACACCACTCGTGGCTCGCCAACTCAACGGCAGCGTTGGAGAACCCGGCGAATGTCCATACCTCTCCGTCGTTGCGGGAGATACTTGCATCTCGTTGGCCGACAAGTGTGGCAACCTCACCATTAGTGACTTCCAGAGCTACAACGGCGCTGGAAACTCTCCGGACTACAACGCTACGTTCTGCGGTGCTCTGGACGTCAATCAAGTTGTCTGCTGTGGAGCGGGAAATTATCCTGATTTCACGCCGAAGCCGAATCCGGATGGGACTTGTATTGAGTGGACGGTTAAAGCCAATGACACTTGCACGGATGTTGGCGTAAGTCTGGCGTGGAATGCTGTCTACCGTGTCTGGCCAGGAGCTGATCGTTGTTATTGCAGATCCTCTACAACACCACGGTCGAAGCCATTGAACGAGTCAATGCGAACAAGACGTGGGGTTTTGGAGGTTGCTACTTCCTTCTTCCTGGACAAAAGATCTGCCTTAGCGAGGGAACACCACCATTCCCAGCACCCGTTGAAAATGCCCAGTGCGGACCGCAAATCGAAGGCACTGCTCCGACGACCAATATCACTGGTTGGGCCGACTTGAACCCATGCCCAAACGTACGTTTCCTCGATCTCTCACCGTCTTGATCGTACTGACATCTCCTAGAAAGCATGCTGCAACAAATGGGCCCAGTGCGGAATCACTGGCGACTTCTGTATCCCAGAGCGAGCATATACCGGCGCTCCTGGATCCGCACCACCCGGCAAAAACGGCTGTATCTCCAACTGCGGCATGGAAATCATCTCCTCTCCTGAACCTCCCGCGGTCTTCGAGAAAATTGGATACTTCGAGACATGGAACCAAGAACGTCCAGGTCTACACATGTGGCCGAGAGACATCAACTCCAACGGCAGCTACCAGTACACCATGGTCCACTACGCCTTCATGAACATCATCGAAGGCTACGAGATCTCTGCGGCGCCCTATGAGGATAACTGGAACGAGTTCCTCAACACGACTGGGTTCAAGAAGATTGTGACGTTTGGTGGATGGGCTTTCTCGACGGAGAACTTCACGTACAATGTCTTCCGTGATGGTGTCACGACGGCCGATCGACAGAAGTTTGCGCAGAATGTGGCTCGATTCGTGATTGACAACAAGCTCGATGGTGTGGACTTCGATTGGGAGTAAGTCATTCGTCAACCCGAAACTTGAGCACCATACTGACACTCCTTTTAGATACCCCGGCGCCCCCGACATCCCCGGCATCCCTCCAGCCAGCCCAGAAAACGGCAGAGACTACCTCGAATTCCTCAAAATCGTCCGCCAACTGCTCCCAGCCCCCTACACCGTCTCCATCGCCATTCCAGCCTCATACTGGTACCTCAAAGGCTTCCCAATCGAGGAAATGGCCCCCGTCCTCGACTACATGGTCGCCATGACCTACGACCTGCACGGCCAATGGGACTACGGCAACAACTACTCCCAACCCGGCTGCCCCACCGGCGACTGTCTCCGCTCGCACGTCAACCAGACGGAGACCGAACAGGCTTTGTCCATGATCACCAAAGCCGGCGTGCCGTCCAACAAAGTCATTTTCGGCCAAGCGCTGTATGGCCGCAGTTTCCGCATGACTACACCGGGATGCTACACTTCTCGGTGCAAGTACACCGGTCCTGAGTCTGGAGCTGCGAAGGGTGTGTACACTGGTACGTCGGGTTACATCTCCAACTACGAGATCCGCCAGATCATCGCCAATGGAACCCGTGCGGGAGCGCTGGAAGGTCGACAAATTGGCGAGACGCCCTCGACATACTATAACGTTCAGGAATACTACTCGCCAGACATGGGTAATGTGCTCGTCTACAACGACGTAGAGTGGGTTTCTTGGACCGACGATACGACGTACAACAACCGCACGGAGTGGGTCAGAGCGTTGAACTTTGGCGGTATTGTCGACTGGGCGATGGACTTGAATGCGACGTATCCGGATCGTGCGGTGGTTGCGCCGTCGGCGTCGGCGACGCCGTCTGTGAGGGTGGTGACGGTTAGTGTTGCGAACAATGTTTGCGCGCCGACGTACTCGGCGGGAGGATTGGGTACCATGTCGATGAGTATTCAGGACGATTGATTCATTTTGAGTGGTACGGGTTTGTTTGACTGGCGGATGGGCAGTTCATGATATTATTGTTATCGCAATCGCTTTACTCCTTCTCGAGCTCTTCCTCTGTCCCTGAGATATCGTCAGCTTGAGGCGCCGATGTGTAGGTGACCGCGACAAGGAGAAGATATCGTGTGAGCTCTGATCAAACATTGACATTGTGTCTCGAGATATCGGCGTCTGGTCGTAAATCGTATACTTCATGAAGTGAAACCTCCTGGGCAGGTAAAATCATCAACCATCCTCCCCGTGATAAAGTTTACAGTATCGTTAAATCTTACGGTGTCGTTCAATCTCGTTAAATCCGACAGTATCGTACAGCGGTTCTTCAAATTTTCCCAATCCACCCAATCTCCACCAGGTCTTGCGCCGGAACCGCCAACTTCTCGACTTTAGTCCGGGAATGCTGTCGGATCCACAAGAACACCTGCAGTGCTAATCGTGTCACCACACAGTACTGCGGATCGATTCGCATCTGCTGCTTTCCCACGACGTACAGCGACTGGCTCGCATACGCGACATCGATCTGGCGTAGCCACGACGATATGCCTAGGTCGCTGATGTTTGTGCCGGGATGCGCTTCGGGCGTGGGCGTGGTGCACAAGGCTCGGCGTGCCATGCCTCGTAGCATCGTTCGCCGGACTTCTTCATACACCATTCGTGCGAGGTCGGGCGTGAGTACGTGATCGTTATACCCGTGGCGGAGAGTGACGCGGTAGACGTTCTTGATGCTAGTCCTGTTGACTTCGAATTGCTCTTCGGAGCCGATGTGCGGTATGCTCAGTGACCGAATATGCATCAAGACTACCACTTCCAGCTGTGCGCGGAACTTCAGAAGCCATTGGATGTAGACTCTGGGAGTGGTGGTGCCGCCGAATTTGTCGAAGAAGATTCCGAAACCATCCATGGGTGTTAGTTCGTAGCCGCCGTATCGTGTATCCAGGAATTGGTGTGTGGTATGTTTGCCGGTCGCGATGACAGTGCGGAGGTCAGCTTGGTCTTTGGTCTCGCACTCCCACTGCTTTTCTTTGCCGAAACGCCAAAGGGTGAAGAAGGCCGCGAGAACGCCCGCGAGGATAAGCGTGAACCAAGCGCCATCAGGAACATTCGTCAAGGCTGCCCCGAGGAAGACGCCGTCCAAGGCCAAGAATGGGAGCCATATTGCGAACACCAGACCGGGATGGAGACGCCATACCACGATCGCGACCAATGCAACGAGATTGGTGGTGATGAATGTGACGAGAACGACGCATGTGCCATAGGCGTGACCGAGATCTTTGGTCTGTAGACTGGTCAGACGGCGTCCGAAGATGCTCAAAGGTATTGTCACTCACGTCGCCATACACGACCGTAACAATGAGGCAGCCTATCATGAGGAACCAGTTCGCTTTTGAGATGTAGACCTGGCCATAGTACTTGTTCGATGTGTGCTTGAGTTCCAGATGAGGGAAGTATCCAGCGTTCATGATTTGCGCAAGGAGTTGGAAGCAGGCTGTGATTGTTCCTTGGGAAGCGACGATGGCGGCCAGGATAGATAGCACGAGCGACGGGTACAACATTCCCTGTCAGTGTTAGCTTTCTCGTCCAGGAGATGACCTACAAAAGAAGCGGCCTTGATCAAGTGACTCACAGGTGGTACGGTACGGAAGAAGGAATTCTTCCATTCTTGTGGCTCATCCAGGAGGTAGGCTGCCTGACCAACATAGGCCAACAGTAAGCAAGGGAAGACGAAACACAGCCAAGACAGCTGCACGGCAAGACGAGTGAAAGCTCCCATATCGGCGAAAAGGCACTCGACTCCGGAGAAGGCTAGCAAGATCCCACCGAGTCGTTCGAAACCGGCATGTTTATTGCGCTGAAACCAGGCTATTGCATGGAGAGGCGAGAGTGCAGTAAGCACACTTCTATCATGCATGGCCAGATTGTATATGCCATATGATGCGTTGAATAAGAGCCAGAGTACGATGATGGGAGCAAAGCTGCAGGAGATGCGATCAACTCCGAGATTCTGGACGGAAAAAAGGAAAACAAGGATGACGCAGGAGACACCCACGATCGTTGGGCGTGTCAAGCCGGGTTCCGCGACTTCTATTCCCTATGCCGCATTGTCAGTATGTTTTGCAGTTTGCCAACGACGACGCCACCGCCTACCTGAATAGCTCCTAGAACAGACTGAGCTGGTGTCAGAACACCGCCAGCAATGATCAAGCTCACACCGAAGACAGCGAGCGTCTTGAGCAAACGGCTGGTGATCGGGCATCTCTCGAGCCAGTTCCTGACGAAAAGACTACTTGGCCTTAGATCATGTGCCGCATGAGGTTCCAGTTTGACGGGGCGGCTTCTGATGGCATTTTGGCATGCCATCTGGCAATACCGCGACAGGAGCGAGAAGATGGCAAATGTACCTCCTATCGAGCATCAGCTCGCTGTTCGAGTTGGCCTAGCGGCCAAAAGTCAGCGCTTGTTGGCGTACCTTCACCTTCATCGTCGGCATATAGTACAATCAGAGAATACTTGATTGTGACGACCAGTATCAAACTCCAGATGATCAGTGACAATGCGCCTTTGACATCCTCAGCGGACGGGTCGTGTGAAAAGGTCGATGAGTAGACGTAAAGCAGCGATATCGAGAGCTGTCCGTGTGCGACACCAGTGGCTTGGAACGCCAGCGATAGCACACTCCATCCCCTGAATTGTTGTGCCTTGCGGTGGTCGATATCTTTGATCTCTGGTATGTCTTCGTATGGGACCGGCCCAGCATTGGTATGTCTGGTATGGGAGGCTGTCTGTCTGTCGAATCCGTCGTCAAATTGGCCAAAGGCATCGACATGTCGAGCTTGTAGCTCGATAGGTTCGTAGTCGAACGAGTCCGGGACCATGGCGGCACTGCTGGACAAAGCGATGACGAAGAGGAGTATCGGAGCTCATGAAAATGGAGCAGTCGGCACGGCCTTGTATTTGTGCAATTCCGCAAGAAGAACTTACGCATTCCGAGATTGTGAAGTCTATCGTTGGATCATGCCATGCTGATGACAAAGGCCACAAATTACGATCCAATCCAGACGCAGCCAGGGCCCTCGATCTCAGGAGTATCCTGGCGGTTTTCAAGCATGTTCCCTACGCGAGGTCAACGCACAGACGTTGCGCTGACATTAGAGTTACCAATGGCTCAGAGAGCTGCAATGCTGCCAGCATCCGCGAATGCTGACGTTGAGTACACAGGGTCGTGGGATGTTCCAATTGCACACAACGTCGCATGACCCGACTTGTGCCATTCTTGATGATGTATCTCGACGAGATGTTCGTCTGGCATCTCAGCGCAGCAGGTTTGATTCCGGAGTCGGTGTCGCTCATTGGTCTAGACTCCCTTGAGGGCTGTACAATAGCGACGAGGATTTGGGGCGGTCGAAGCATGTCAAGGTGTGGTCGCGCGCGACAGCCCCGGAAGCAAGCCGAAGACGTGGATGATGCAGAATGCATAATGCAGATGTGAAGAAGTCTGCCAGTGTGAAGAGATGGAGTTGATAGGAAGTGGAGACTTTGGGGCTCGGCCGAAGTGACCGGTGTCCGGCCAGTCCGAGCGTAGGACTTGCGTTTTGCATGTGCGGATTGTGCGCCAGGTCCAAGATGATGAGCTACGGGCATGTAAGCACGAAATGCAGATCACACGTGAGCGACGCATGATGATTGTGACTAATCAGGCAACGGACAAGGCGCGTTCAAGGTGTACACGGCGTCATGTATATATGAACAGTCGTTGGACGAGGGAGACGCACAAAGCGGATTCAAATGCCACGGTCATCTCACTCGTCAAGTCCAAGCAAGACATCGACGAAGTAGCATTGCCCCCCGGCTGATCGCCTCCAAAATGGCCACCTCCATCGCCTGGACTCGCATCAAAGTCCCAACTTTCGACGTCTTCGGCACCCTTGTCGACGACGACCGCGGCCCCGCTTCCGCTGCACGCGACACCTGTCTAGCTCCTTGCCTAGCGAATATTAGTCGCCTTGTGCAGCTCATTAATGCACTCATTAACGCAGATTTAGCCGAGGGCACGGCCCCGCTTTAATAAAGCGACTAATACACGAGGATAGTAGTTACATTTTACAGCCCCGCGCAGCAGCCGAATTTTTCTCTATTTATAATAATATATAGCTTATTTTTTTCGCCTAATTTAGCGCTATTTACTAATTAAAAAATTATCGCGAACGGAGCAGTATTGCTTATATTATCGGGGGTAGAAGGTATGCGGGTGCAGCCGAGGAATGTCTTAGCGGATATCGCTTAGGCGTTATCCTCTATTACGTTAAGGGCAATAATATAACATATATAGGGACTTACAACATAGCGAGTAGATTACAAGTTTCGCAGTAATTATACCTACAAGCTCTGCAATTAGTAGCAATTATATAGAAGCGGTTATTACGTACGTTACGAAAATTTAAAATAAGTTCGAGTCCTTTTCTTTTTGCGA
>AFIR01000267.1:0-16686 GCA_000223685.2 Zymoseptoria pseudotritici STIR04_4.3.1
CTACATACACATACAGGCAGCCATCTGCCGAGCCAGTCGCTGGAGCGGAGATTGCTTTGCGCGCGCAAAGTGAAAATACATGCAAGTCCCTCGCGCCCGCCGCAAGTCTTCTACTACTCCATACTAGGTTCCTACCATCCCGCGGTCTCGAGTAGTAGTGGGAGCATAGTGGGAGCAAGTCACAGTCACTCCTTTCTGTCCTTGCTTCCTCCTCGCAGCATTCTTTCCAGTCTTTTCACACGGTCTATATACTCTCCGGTACAGGTGGAAGGTACGTGAAAATCCTTTGCACGCCCGATCGCGAATCCCGTTCGGCACGTATTTACCCGTTCGCGCTGTTGGGAATATACCTTACCTCGCGTGTGGGCCGCCTCCGTTCTCACCGGCTATACCTTTGTCGCGGCGACGACTTTAACGACGACAAAGCGGCGACTGACAGTGCGTGCAACGATAGTCTGCGTACTCCCCTCCACGATCCTTCCCTCGAACCCGAACCCTGGTCCTAGACTTGAATTCCCGCGCACACGATCCTCCCACCTGTGGCCATGGCCTACTACGACAACGACAACTCCTCCTGGTCGGCGCAAGGTCGCCAGTCGTCATGGGAGAATCAGCAACGTGCACCGTCTCGATCAGCTACCAGCTCCGCCATGTCGCAACGCTACGAGTCCAGTGCATTCGCTTCGCAATTCGAAGAGATTGAGCGCGCGACGGACAATCTGATGAAGAGCGGCAAGTGGTTTCCTGGTCAGGCGCAAGGTGGCGCAGGAGGTGTCGGTGCCGGCGCGCGAAGAGAGGGCAGCATACCAGCGGCAGGGCGAAATTTCGACTTCAGTTCAGCGGACCCTCGGCTGGGTGGAGGACCGTCGCGGAACCCACCCGTGAGCGAATTCGATGCGGCACGTCCGGGCTCGGCCGGTCTGCAAGGGTTCTATGCGGGTCAGCGCTTCCCAGGTGGTCGCCAGAGCGAGGCCGAGCAAGTGCTGCAGGCGAAGCGAAGGATGGCCGCGCAACGTGAGCGCGAGCTGCGTAATTATCACCAAGAGCAGCAGTACAACCGAAGTGAGTAGTGCGCGGAAGTGGTCAAGATGGAAATGTAGGCTGATATCGAAGCAGAGACGGTCTCCAGTTCCAAGGCCAGCACGGATCGATCCAATAGTCCAGCGGCCATGAGTGAGGAGGATAGGCGCGAGTTGATTGCGCGTCAACATCGCGCGCTGTATGGCGAGAACTCGAGCATGTACAATGCGGATGGCACGCGCGCGCAAGGGCCGGATGTGCGCTCTCCCAGTGACGGTCGTGGTCCGTCTCCGTTAGCTCATGGCGCATTTGGCAAACAGGTTTCGTCCAGCGTCGAGGGCTCTGTACAAATGCCACCCCGTGATCGCGCTGAGAACACCACTTCTCCGGTCTCGAACACGCCGTCGCAACAATTCGGCCTGATTCATGACAGCCAGAACAACCGCCAGTCGAGCTCGTCGCCAGGCGCATCGCCTCCTCTCGTCCAGGGCCAGGGCCAGAAGGGCGGTGCGGGAGCTGTTGCGCCAATTGGGACCCGACCTGTGCCAGGAGCTGGCAACCAAGGAGCCATGAACAAGCGGGCGACCACGCCACTCACCCCATCTTCGCTCAGCTACGGCTTCAACGCCAATGACGGGCAGAATGCGAATGCTGGCAATGTTGAGCGGACGACTTCCGGACCTACAAACCCTGGTATGACGGCCGAGAAGAATGTCAGCGGTCTTGGAAATTGGGGCAGCAGCACCGGTGGCTGGGGTTCTGGCAAGAACAATCTGGCTGTCCAGCCTTCTGTCTGGGGGTAGCATCGTCAAGATCTGGAGAGGACGAAATGAAGGGGTTCGAATCAAAGAGATGGAGTCAAAAGGGGAACGACAAAGTCATGTCTTTCACGTGTTAGCAGTGGAGTTTTTTCTTCTCCTTTTTGGGACTTGGGCAGCGTGGAAGGGGTCACTCATTGCATTTGGAAAGGTGTTTTGATAGGAAATGGAATGATGGGACTCTGCCGGGCTGGTTTTGCGCAAGAAAAGGTGTTTCAGGGAAAGGATATGGGCAGATGCATTTTCATGGAGAGCGCCGATCCGTTTCGAGGTCATGCGTTTGTTGGCTGGAATGCATCTTCGTAATGCTGATGGCGTTGGTGCGAAATGGTTGGGCCTTGAGTATTTCTATAGTGGTCGAGGGACTTGCAGGATTTTCGAGGTCTCGTGCGCGAGTCGCTCTCGCGTTGGAGCTTTCGCCAAAGGTCTTTGTAGGATGAGAGCAATGTACTGGAGTTGGGTTCGGCCTTCAATATGCCTCATCTTTGCGTTGCTTGCGGAAGTAACTTTGGCTGTCTGTCTCGGATGCGATCCAATGGCTGCGCGACTGGATATCTGGCTTACAGGCAATGACCGAAGCTCGGTGCTCAACTCAACCTGTTCATTGCTGGTGTTGAGGTATCGAAGTGAGGTGGGCACGATATGTTGAGCTTCAAGTGGTTGTCGCTCTTCTGGCCCCCAGATTTTAGATCGCTTGGCGCCGAACCCCTGCTCCCAAGCTTTCATTGCTCGTTCGGATTCGTGGCCGGAAGTTCACATCGTGGACTCCTTTGTGTAAGCGACTGATTCACATCCACTATCCACCACGCTCTTTCTCGCCGACCATCTACTCGACTTGACTGGAATCGCACGTTGACATCCGATCAAACGACCCAAAATCAACAAGCACACTCCCTCACAATGGTATGGCCTCCCTGCGCGCACAGTCAGGCTTCACTCCGAGCAGCGCAATATATGCGCGCTGGACAGCTCTCCTGTTGAACCCATACAATGCCCAATTGCATTCAAAGGTCCAGTCGTGATCGAGAATCAATGCTAACACCAATGCCTCCCACAGTCTTCTCCACGCCCTGCCTCCCCGGTGAACAACGCGGCCAACTCCGGCTCGACCACCGCACGTCCATCATCCCCGAAAGCACCCGGCGGCCCAGCAACTGCGATCAGGAGAAAGGCGGCCGCAGACCGCGCGGACAAAGTCGCCAATGCGCGACCATCGAGCACGAGGGCGGCGGGAGCTGGTGGTAGCAGCAGCACAATGTTGAGTACGTGTCCATTGGGGAAGATGCAAAGATGCGGATACCCTGTGCTGTAATGGCAGGCTGATGCTATGGCTCTTGGCGAAGAGAAATGGGTATGGACAAGAAGGCTAACGAGGAATGTACAGGACTCTACACGGACGAGTCTCCGGGCTTGAAGGTCGATCCCTTTGTGGTTATGGTGTTGTCGATTGGCTTCATTATCAGCGTCGTCGCTCTCCACAGTGAGTTCAATGCTGCTATGTGCTGTCATTGGAACTTGCTAATCATTTCTCAGTCATTGCGAAGTTCACGAAGAGATTCTCTTCTTAGAGCACCGACGCAGAGCCAGGAGGATTCGAAGCAGGAGCGGGCATGAGGATAGCATGGAAAAGGAATTGTGGCAGCGCGTGCGATTCCTAATAGCTTGAGGCCACGATGCGGGAGTGGTCGAGAACAGCACTCAAATTCAGTTGAGAGAAGTTTGACCTTGCCTCACAGGGAACTCGCTGTATATGGAAGCGATGGAAAAGCATATCTCTTCGACAATCTTGTATGAATATATGGAGAGTACCTGGTCTGTCAGCAGGTCGAAACGCTTTCCTCTGAAAAGGTTCCTAGGCGTGTGTGCGGCATCGTCGTGAAAGGGCATAAAGATTGAGGTACTTACGTTGACCTGCCTCAAGCTCCTCGACACACTCGAGGCTGCGCGATCGATTCGAGGGTCCGAACAGAGCACCACGAGACAGCGGCTACATGCATCGCAACTCAGGACCGTCCTCCGGTCTACACGGCAGAGGCACTGATTTCGCAAAGAGGGCCATGAATGCCTCCAGCTTGCAAGCTGCCCGCCAGCACTACTGATCGGAAAGGCATCAGCATCGTCACTCTTTAGACAGTCTCGTGGCAGCTAGCCGCTTTCGTCAAATACCGTCGCACACTTATCATGTACAATCCTGCGGTGTACCTTGCAATGCAGCGCGCAGCAAGAATGGCGAGAAAGCACAGCATGTGGACAGGGAAGTAGAGCGAGCGCAGTTGCAGAGCACATCATTCATGCGCAACAACACTACGGCAAGTCCGACGACCTGAGGCTGCATGTGATCTTCTTCATAGAATTGCCGGCTGCCACGCGACAGAAGACGACATTTTCCCGCCCGTACTCGATTTAGCCGCAGTCCCTCCACGTCCCGCTGTGGAGGCACAAGGGGACCCTTTCAGGCGGTTGCAATTGCCCCACCATTGCTCGTGGCGCTTCAAGCGGGGAGCTGTTGCCCACGATGACGGCTCAAAAAAATGTTTTATGGGCAGCTGCGCGTGGTGCATTCTGCCGGAGCCGGAGATGCTGTGTGCTGCTCGTTGAGAAACAATCACATATTAGCCCTACTACGACCGCTCCACAGAAGCGCCGGTGTTTCCTCGTCTCCTTGTCCCGTCCGCCGTCCCGTCGTCCAGATGAGCTTGCGTCAGAGCATAAAAAGGTAAGGTACCTTACGAATCCTCGCCGCCCTCGACTTTACCCGTCGTGTTGAACCTGACCTCAATCAAAACCCACAGATCCGCTACCCTGTTTACTCCTCTTCCTCGACAAACCTTTTCTCCCTCCAAATTCACAACAACCCGCGCTCTCCCACGACTCGCCCTCTTCAACCAACACCAACACTTCAATCCCAGAAACTACGCAACAATGGCTTCTTCTCCTCTAGTCACGCTGAACAATGGCCAAAAGGTGAGTACTTCAGAAGAGAGACGGGTCCTCCTTGAGCAGCCAGCTAATCCTTCACCTCAGATGCCGCTCGTCGGATTCGGTCTCTGGAAAGTGAACAACGACACTTGCGCCGACCAGGTCTACAACGCCATCAAGACCGGCTACCGTCTGTTCGACGGCGCCTGCGACTACGGCAACGAGAAGGAAGCTGGTGAGGGTGTCGCACGTGCCATCAAGGATGGACTCGTGAAGCGTGAGGAGCTCTTCATCGTCTCCAAGCTGTGGAACTCTTTCCACGAGAAGGAGCGTGTCAAGCCAATTGCGAAGAAGCAGCTCGCCGACTGGGGTCTTGACTACTTCGACTTGTTCATCATCCACTTCCCGATCGCCCTCGAGTACGTCGACCCAGAGGTCCGCTACCCACCAGGCCTCTACAATAAGGACAACAAGCTTTCCGTCGTCAAGGCACCACTCCACGAGACCTACGCCAAGATGGAGGAGCTACACGACGAGGGTCTGATCAAGTCCATCGGTATCTCCAACTACAGCGCAGGCCTTCTCCTCGACGTTCAGCGCTACGCCAAGACTCTTCCTCAAACCCTCCAAATCGAACACCACCCATACCTCGTGCAGCCCGACCTCATCGACCTCTGCAAGCACCTCGGAATCGCCATCACCGCGTACTCCTCGTTCGGCCCGCAGTCCTTCCTCGAGCTCGGCTCGCAAAAGGCCAAGGACACCCCTCTCCTGTTCGACCACTCCACCGTCAAGAGCATCGCCGACAAGCACAGCAAGTCGCCCGCCCAGGTTCTTCTGCGGTGGTCCACCCAGCGTGGAATTGCTGTCATCCCCAAGAGCAACAACCAGAGCCGTCTCGCGCAGAACTTGGATGTATGCAGCTTCGACCTCAGCGAGGACGAGATCAAGCAGATCGCTTCGCTTGACAAGGGTCTGCGCTTCAACAACCCCAAGGACGTAAGTTTTGAGAATGTTTCCAGACTGCTGTGTTCTGTTTGCTGACACCTTCCGCAGTGGGGCATCGAGACTTCCATCTTCGCTTAGATGTGTTATTCTGGGGAACAGTCCCAAGTATGGGGAGTGCAAGTTTAGGCCTCACGGGTTAGATTCTCGATGACCATCGACTTCTGCTGGAGCTTCGCATCCTACGTCTAATAGATAGCTCATTATGAAACAATATGGATCAAACGGGGCTCTTCTTCAAATTCCGCTCGACACCAGTTCTGCTTCTTGATGTTCTGATTGGGAAAGTACATCGTCTGCCAGCAAGTGGGCCTGAAGTATCGCCGTATCGCGACACACGATCTCTCCTGTCTCCGATCCACCTTCTCTCCGTGAAGTATTCTTCACAGCAGCGCAAACCTATCCCTCGCTGGCTTTCCTTATCCATATAGTCCCGAGCTCTTTCTATGCGTGCAACCATGTGCACGCTGCATGCCGCTACAAACTGAGCCGGGCAGCCAGACCTATCCGGAGCAGTACACGACTGCGTTTGCGCAAGAATCTCTTGGAGTCGCTCCTTGTCTGGTCCGCACAAGTGCAGCATCATCGTGTCTTCAATCAACGACAGCTTGATCCCTCGACGGTCTCTTCAACCAGCAAACAATGTGTCTTCGTCACGCAGGTACTCGCCAACATCAGCTTGTCGAAAGGTAACGATTCCAGTCGGATCCAGTTTTCGTGCCTCTGCGGTGGATCTCGCTGTTACGCCGAATCCCTACAAGAATAGTCAGTCTCACTGCTCAATTCCATCCCTCCAATCTCCTCACTACCAACTCCAACTCACCAAAGGCGTATCATTCATACTCATAACAATCACTCCCGCATGCTCCGGCGCATCCTCACTCCATCGTCCCACATGCGCCTTGACCACATGTCCACCATACAAGAACGGCATCTCTCCGTTCGCCTTCACCCACACCTTGTACCTCGCGTGCGGCGCAATGACATCCAACGCCGTGATGTGCAGGCGGAATTTCCCCGTCTTGGTGAATTTTCCTAGACATGTTCCGAGCGAGAGGAGAGAGTCTCGTGCGACGGAGGTGGCGAGGTTGGCGAGCGATTCGCGGATGTAGTAGACGCGGTCTTTTTGTACGCGGAAGACGTAGCGGTCGGGAGTTTTGGAGTTGGGGTCGGTGGTGGTGTCGGTGAGGAGGTTGTTGAGGGAGCGGCCGGTGTAGTTGGCGAGCTTCTCGAAGAGGGTTTTCGTTTCGGTGTCGGTTAGAGGACGCATTGTGGCGGTAGTGGGGAGGATGTTCCGTTCGGTGGGAGTGTGATGGTGGAAGAGAGAATGGTTGCTCAGAACTTTTTGATAGACCAGGCCCTTGCGGGCGGAGACAGCTCCGCTTAAAGCCGAAGAAAAGCTCCGCCAAAATTCTTGAGTCGGCTGGAGTTGTTACTCTCACATTACAATTCCGCTGAAATGTCCATTGGATCTAGGATGGCAGAGCCGGCGATCAAGAAGAGGCGACTGAGTCCACCGGAGGAGGAAGGGAGGTCGATGCCGGGATTCGCGAAATGGGATCTGGAACAGGATTACGAGAATCGATCGCGGAAGAAGAAGAAGGAGAAGGACGGAAAGGAGGACAGGTTGATGATCAAGACGTCCGACGGTCGCATCACTGAGAACCCCCGTGTGGATGTGGTATATCAAAAGCCGGAGGAAAAGGACGATGACAAGGACAGTTTTCTTGCCAGCGGCGACGAGGATGAAGACAGTGCAGTCGCCGACCTCCACTCGTCGAAGCCCAAGAAGCCTACGGTACCACCAAAAGAACAGATCAGACTGGCAAAGGAAGAGCTTGCGCGATTGGCAGGGTCGTTGAGCGAGGATCCAGAAGAGCACATTGGACAACTCGGAGCATTGGCAGATATTGCCAGCTCTCATAATGTCACCGTCAAGAAGCTGGCATTGGCGACGCAATTAGCAGTCTTCAAGGACATCATCCCTGGGTACCGGATACGACCACTCGGCGAGCAAGACATGAATGCGAAAGTGTCAAAGGATGTCAAGAGGCTGAGATCGTTTGAGCAAGGTCTGCTTAGCGGGTACAAGCACTACGTGACAAACCTAGGCAGGCTGTCCGTCTACAACGAGAAGTCGAAACTAGATGCCCAGTCCGCGGCTGGTCTGGCGACTGTGGCGATCTCATGCGCATGCGCATTGTTGACGAGCGTCTCGCACTTCAATTTCCGTCCGGAACTGGTTGGAATTTTGGTGAAGAAGCTGGCGAGCAGACATGTCGATGCCGACTTTGTCAAGTGTCGCGAGGCGATCGAGCAACTATTCCAGGAAGACGAAGGCGGCCATGCTTCGCTCGATGTTGTGGGTCAGTTGACGCGGATGATGAAGGGAAAGAAGTACTACTTCCATGAGAGTGTGCTGAATACCTTTCTACATTTGAGGCTTCTGAGTGAGTTTGCGCACAAAGCGTCGACAAACTCAATCGACAAAGCAGCGCCAGATGATGCGATGGTGTTGAAGAAGCCAAAGCAGAAACGCGAGTTCAGGACGAAACGAGAGAGGAAGGTAATGAGGGAGCGAAAGGAGGTTGAGAAGGAGATGAAGGAGGCAGACGCTGCGGTATCGTATGAGGAGAGGGACAAGAATCAGTCCGAGACCTTGAAGTTGGTCTTCGTCACCTACTTCCGCATTCTCAAGGAGCGGGTGCAACACTTGATGGGTGCAGTGCTGGAAGGACTGGCCAAGTACAGCCACTTGATCAATCAGGACTTCTTCGGAGATATCCTGGAAGCATTAAAGGACCTCATCGACGACGCAGAAGCGGCGCTCAAACCGCAAGAGGGAGAAGAAGGCGAGGAAGAAATCGAGCCCGATGACGCTGCGCAGAGAAATGCAACGAGAGAGAGCTTGTTGTGCATCATCACCGCCTTTGCTCTTCTTCAAGGGCAGATTGATGTCGTCAAATCAGCCAACAGCCTGAATCTCGACCTGAGCTTCTTCATCAAGCATCTCTATCGCACGCTGGTACCCTTGGCGATGGACCTGGACATCGAACTCAGCGCGAAGACTGCACATCTCAGCGATCCGAACGGGCTCCACGTTCCCACCACTTCTTCAAAGGACAACAAAGTCAATGTTGCGACTACCACTGTTCTTCTGCTTCGATCGCTATCATCCGTTCTACTTCCACCCACCGGCACCAAATCTGTCCCGCCTGTCCGAGTGGCTGCATTTGTCAAGCAATTGGAGACTTTGGCATTACATCTACCACAGAAGAGTGCCATCGCAGTGCTGGAGTTGATCAAGCAGATTACCAAGACGCATGGCAACAAGGTCGCTTCATTGTGGAACACCGAGGAGAGGAAGGGAGACGGTGTTTTCGATCCACTCAGTCAAGAGGTGGAGAGCAGCAATGCGTTTGCCAGTACTGTCTGGGAGGGAGAGCTGTTGAGGCTGCACTTCGACCCAAAGATACGGGACGCCGTGAAGGCTGTTGAAGGTAATGTCAAGGCAGCTAGATCTTAGAATCCTCAGCGACAACTACACGGAGCATTTGGGCTTCCAATATATTCTCCAATGCTGAAAGTGGTAAGGTATTCGCTCAAAATCGATAAGCGCTGCGAAATCTTGGCAAATCGCGATTGTTGCTATGGCGAAGTAAACAAATGACTTCACCAAATTTTTGGACCTCGATCACTGCAGCATGATTTAGCTTTGTGTGAGAGGAACATCACTCTTTCAATCACGCCGGTAGATTGCGCAGGTATGGCACGTCCAAAGGTCTATGGCAAGCGTTCCCGGACGGCAGCGAAGCAGGTAATGCTGGAGACGACAGACGCCACCAGAGTCACCAGTCCAAGTCTCGCAAAAGTACGGCAGCCTGTTCAAGAAACATCAAAACTAAGGCATCAAGAATCCAAGGCTCGTAAAGATGAATGTTCAGAAGAGACTCCGCGGAAGGCCTTGGGCGAGATCAACGCGAATTCGGTCATTTCGCCCATCTCACTTACAACCTACACGACTCCTAAGATCGCAAAGAAGAGAACACATAACAAGAGTCTCCAGAACGCCAATTCAGCCTCCAAAGACGTCGTCACTGCCCACGCGAGACCTCCCGTCAGGAAAGATCAGCAACCCGAGGACTCAGCACCATTACCGTATGTAGACGCCCTCTCTACAGAGGTCGCGCTCGAAGCCAAGCAGCGGAGAAGAGAAGCTAAGGCAGCGAAGAAAACGACTTCCAATCCGATGGCCTCACACAGCCCATCAGAAGATAATCAGCCGCCACTGCCCCCGAGCGAAGATGTCCTACAGGCACCAATCGAGGCACCGCTGACCAGACTTGTACCACTCGACACGGCTTCGACAGAAATCTACCAGTCTCACATGGAACCTCTGCTAGATCTATCACCACACTCGCTCACTCCGTTCTCAACCTGGTCCGAGCTACTTGACGTCCACTTCACGCTCTCCAAAATCGCGGAAGCATCCTTCGGGGAGGTCTTCCGCCTCTCCTATCAACCCGATTCCTCCGATCTAAGTGACACCATCCCTTCATCAGAAGAGTCCGTCTTCAAAATCATCCCTCTCCAACCACCACCACGCACACTACCTCGCGACAAACGACGTCGAGCCGCCGCTCTTCGGAAGTCCGAGATGATGACCGCGCCACCCGACGTAGCAACCGAAGTTCGTCTACTACAACGCATGAGCGTCGTACCAGGCTTCACGAACTTCAGAGACGTCCGTATAATCCAAGGACAGCCCACCGGCGCTTTCGTGCAAGCCTGCCAGGAATGGGACACGAAGCAGAGATCTCTCGGCAAAGACGGCAGCCACTTCCCGGATCCAGGCAAAAAGGGCGTCTACGACGACGGACAGTGCTGGGCAGTGATTGAGATGCAAGATGCAGGTACTGATTTGGAACGGGTCCTCGCGGCGGAAGATGGCGAGTCAGGGTGCAAGAGCGTGTGGGAGGTATGGGATGTATTCTGGCAAGTCGTACTATCGCTGGCAAAGGGCGAAGAAGGCTCCGAGTTCGAACATCGAGATCTCCATCTCGGAAACGTGTGCATACGACGGGCGCAGAACGGGAAGCCGGAGGTCGATCCCACCCGGAACCTAGGCTTCACGAACATCGAAACGACAATCATCGACTACACCATTTCCCGCTGCCGCATGCCCGACGACAGCATCGCCTACATGGACCTCTCCCGCGACAACGCACTCTTCGAAGGCGACAGCACGGAGGAGTATCAGTACGACATATACCGGTACATGCGCGGCGTAATGTATCAAGACTGGGCGTACGCGCAACCGACAACCAAACAGATGCGGAAGTCCGGGCGGACGTGGGAGCAATTTCATCCGCAGACGAATTTGGTGTGGTTGCATTTGATCTTGTACAAGTTGCTCGAGCAGATGGAGTGGTCGGGTAGAAAAGTCAAGCCGTCGGGGAGTAAGAAGGATCGGGCGTTGGTGAAGAGGAGGAAGCAGTTGGAGAAGATTTTGTTGAGGATGCAGGAGTTGTTGGATCCTGGGGAGATTTGTGGGAATGGGATTTGGGCGGCGGGAGATTTGGTTGCGATGGCGGTGGGAGAGGGGTGGCTTGGTGTGGAGGATGTTGTTGGTGATGGGGTGGATCAGACGGAGTCGGAGCACGATAGACTGGTTGAGTATATGGAGTCGTTGGCTGTGTGAGGAAGGCTTGAGATCTAGATGAGTCAAGCAGAGGAGTGCTTTTCTGACACGAGCGTTCAAGCGTTGCTGTATCGTTAGCGAGGAGTTCAAATGCCCCGAGAAATTTCGCTCCAATGTTCCATGTACATATGAGTTTCTCCTATGCTCACGCGACACTGCTGTATGACTTCTCCATTTAATGATTAACTCTCATTCGCATTATCTCGTAATCTAGCTATGTACTAGCATCTAGCCGGTAAGCTCACATATGGGAGCACAATTCAGGAGGGATTGTCGCAGCGGTTATGGAGAGACCATTTTGCCACTCTCGAATAGCATCGCTGAAGCTTAGAAAGCGAAGACTTGATCCTCGAGCTTGCTGACTGGACGAGCCTTGTCGAAGCCCAATGACTCGGTGGCCTTCTTGATCGCAGAGACCATAGGAGGAGGACCGCAGATGAGGATCTTGACGTCCTTTGCAGGTGCTGGGAGACGTTCCTAAGAGACGTTAGTCTGCATGGACACACTTTCGCGATACTTTGACATGAGCTTACCTTGATCATGTCTGCGGTCACAAAGCCGACACCACCAGTCCATCCAGATGGAGGGTTGTTCAGAACATAGTAGACGTTGAAGCCATCCTCCTTAGCCAAAGCATCAAGGTCCTCCCTGAGCAAGATGTCCTCCTCGTTGACATTGGCGAAAATGAGATCAACCTCTGTCTTGTCACCATCTTTGCGACCACGTCGGATAGCCTGGCAGACCTGAAGCATTGGTGTGATACCGGTGCCGCCCGCGATCATTCCAAAACGACGGACCATGTTGGGAGTGTATACCATGGCGCCTTTTGGCCCACGCACCTTCATCTTATCACCGACATTGAGAGTAGCGAGGTGGCGGGAGATGTTGCCGGTCGGATAGCTCTTGATCAGAAGGTCAAAGTGGCCGGGTGTGACATCTGAAGAGATCGGTGTGTATGATCGTACGACTTCCTTGTTCTGCACTTCGCCGGTCTTTGGGTCGGTGACGTCGAGGTCCGCGGCGAGGGAGATGTGCTGGCCGATGGGAAGGCCGAGGATGCTGTCCTCTGTGGGAAGCTTGAAGCGGTAGATGGCGGTGTTGTGCGATGTCTGGGTCTTCTCGGAGATGGGGAATTCGGTGAAGGTCTTTGGGTCAATGGCAGTGTTCGGTCCGCGAGAGTCTTGCTGTGCTTTCTCGGGGGCAGGCGGCTGAGGTCGAGCTTTCGGCGATTCTTCTGCATGGTTGTCAGCGTATGCGCACAGGTTAGCGAAGGCTGTATACAAGACATACCGCCGGTCAAGAAGAAGAAGCCACCAAGGATGGCGACGACTACGATGACGAGAGGAACGACAAAGGTCTTGTAGTCCAAAGCTTCCGGCATCGTGGCGATATTCCAGCACTTGCTGGAGAGACTTGTCGAGTGTAGAAAGAGGTGAAATGGACGTGATCAGTGAGGTCTTTCCAGGGAAGGCACGCCGCTTGAACAAGACAAGGTCTCCTAGACCTCATCGACCAAAAAACATGCCGCTAGCGAATGCCCCAGCTGGACCCCTCACCCCGAAGATCGGCCCTCTGGAAACGAGCTCTCGAATTGTCGTGTCGTTCCGCTCCATCTTTCACACACATTTTCGAGGAATTGTTTCCGCGATATTGGGCTGCAGAAGTGGGATACATATCTGTGGCAGATATGGGCAATGTTCATCCAGATAACATCGACTACGATAATCCACCGTTCCCTTTGACAGCAATCGACCGCGAGCTCCTCGCGACGAAAGATGAAGACTATCATCGGATCACCTGGGACGACCTGAAGCAAATCATCGGTGAGGCGATGTCTCCCACACATTGCCATACGGTCGCTCATACTCGATCCAGAGGACAACACTCTTGAAAATCTCAAACGCCTCCCATCTGATCTTCGACGCTATCTTGCGTGGTCTCACAATACCAAGAAGGCATACGGTGGCATCGTGCCATACGTGCTTCAAGAGCGACTTCAATGGAGATCACTCACCACCGGTCCTCCCACGTTCGCTCGTACGTCTGAGATTCCCTTCCAGGTCCGAAGCGACTATGCTGTCTTGCAGAACGACTGGCCATACGGCTTCGTCTCAGGCATCTCGCATCTATTAGTTTGGAGCAAGACGCCCATTCCAACAGATGACGTTAGAGGCGATGTGACGGAGACGAGCCGGAATCTGATCGAGGACTTTGTGCATGCCTACTTCATCAAGGACCTCGGCGAGGGTGGAAGCGAAAGAGTGCTGTGGTTCAAGAATTGGGTCAGTTTGCAGAGTGTGAGAGGTGTGGACCATGTACACGTGCTGGTGAGAGATGCTCCCGAGGAGTTACTGGCGAAGTGGACGGAGAGGAAAGATCTGTGATCCTCTTACTCAGGATGTCGACGTCTGGGTGATCCAACATGGACCTGGACGCTGGGACATGATGTAAATTTCACTTTGGCATATCATTCATACGTGGTCAGCCCGACCCAAGCTTGCTATGTGTAGACTCCAAACCCTCGACGCAGACCCAGCCCACGAGAAGTCACTCACTCACAGCACCTCCCTTTAGTTCGTTCCCGAACATCCAACAAAGTTGTTGTTGCTCGCGCCGGTATGAGTGATGGTACCACCCCACTGTCCCCTCGTGTTGAACACAACACGATCCGGTCCAGGAGAACCTACAACATCATTAGCGTTCTCCTCTCACACACAGGCTACACGAATGACAAGAAAACTCACCACCAGAGTACGTCGACCCACTAGCCAAGATCGGGAACTCCTGGTACGGTCCGCTGACGGCAAAGCTGAAGCCCTCGCGGTTGTTGTACTGGTGCGGGTAGTTGTTCGATCCGACTTGTTGACCGTTGGCGTAGTAGTTGTAGCCCTTGTTGACGGCCGCGGAGACTTGCGAGGCGGAGTAGTATTGGTTGCCGCAGTAGGTGGCCTGCTGGCGGATCTCGAGCTCTGCAGGCTCAGCGACGGGGGCGGAGAAGGCGGTTGTGGCGAAGAGGAGCGCGGAGGAGAGGAGGGAGAAACGCATGGTGGGCGGTTGGGAGGGTGGAGTGGGTGGGCTGGGTTGGACTGGGCTGAGCTTCTGGGTTGGTTGGATGGATGGATAGAGAGAGGGTGGACGAGGAGGTGAAGTCGAGTTTATATGTTTCTGATATACCCAATGTCTCGGAGACTTTCTTCCTGGAGGATAGCGTGCCTCTCTCCCATCAACTTACCTCGTGTGTCCAATCAAGGAGGTTGAAAAGCACATGCTCGCTACAACATGGCTAGCACATGCGCGACCGACGATCCGTCCTTGCGTGATGTTACATTGCCGGAGGAGGAGGTCAATGACCTCTCACCTGTCCATTGGGTCGAAAAGTGCCTCTACCTTGTTGATCCCTCAAGCCGCCACGGCATGTGAGCCGGAGGTATGTCCAAGAAGGATCTTGAGAAAGCAGGGAGCGTGAAACGTATTCGGAAGGTCAGTATGAACGGGTATTTGGCAAAAGATAAGGAGCCAAAGAGATGTCGTTATCAGAGCACATGTTTCCTGCCGCGCACGCGGACATGCGCAGATCACAAGTTGCCGAATCTTGGACGGAGCGGAAGTGTAGCCAGATCTCATGTATAGTTCCGACCAGTCAGGATGCTGAACGGAAAGTGTTATGTCTATAGTGCAAGAGCCGAAGCGAAGATCGACGTCCGATGTGCGCTAATTCGTGCAAAAGAGGAAGGAGCGTCCGAAAGGTTCTTGGCGGAGGGTTTCACTAAAGGTGCGCACGAGGTGGCATGCTGCGTGATTGTTTGCTCGTGGAATATATATGGTGGTTGGCACTTGGACGGACTGGGAGTTGCAGCCGGCCGTCGTTGCACCGGTTCGTTTGTCGTTCTTGGTTTCTTGATGGCATGTGCGAGTGTGCGAAACTTGGCGGAGGGATGCTTCACTTACTAAGAAGAGCTGGTAGTAGCATTCGGACACATACACCTATTCAAGTCGTCAACAAGATTCGCAAGAAACAGTATCTGCACTTCTGGACAGCATCGAATTATAGCCTCACCACAAGATATTCCACCTCCCGCAAATTTTCCACAATGCCTCAAGCCGGTCTGGAAGCCACCCAGCAACTTCAGCAGTCCAAGCAATATGCAGCCCTGAGCGATCACCTCTCCTCAAATCCCACCGCATTGGACAAAGTCATCGACCATCTCAGCGAGCCAGTCGAGAGCTGCGTGCAGAGCTCCGCCAATTTGGATGAAGTCGACGAGCACCTTACCACAACATGGAAGTCCATCATCGCCAAAGCAGCGGAGACTTCATTCAAGGATGCCAACTCCTCGAAACTGGTGGATGTGGTGATGCAAATGCAAAGTCGGCCGGATGTGAAGACAGACGGATCTGCTTTCCAGGTTGAGAATATGACTTTGTGGAAGGACTTGCCGACTTTTGGGTGGCAGATGCGTGATGCATGGAACCTGGGTATGTGTCTCCCATACTGGTCTCACGACGATTCGCATACTAATGAAAGTGAGCAGTTCCCGAAGAGCGCAGCGACCAACAGACCAAGGACCACTGGATCAACCTCAACGCCTTCACCGCATCGCTCGTTGCTGCCGCAGAGGGCAAATCAAATGGCAAGCCCGACTTCTCCCTCTACTGCATCTGGACCGTCCGTGATGGATTAGAAGAGGATCTCGAGATGGTGCCAGATTTCTCCATCGCAGCGGCCGCCACGTGGTTTGTCTTCGCAGCTCCGACCATCAAAAAGTTCTGTCGGGAGAAGAAGTCGTTCGAGGGCAAGATGGCGAAGGGCGGCTTTGAGTTTCAGGGCCGAGGCTGGACGGGATTCAGCGAGGAGCGGTGGCAAGTGTGGGAGGAGAGATTGAAGGCCGCAGAGGGCAGGGTAAAGGATGAGAGCACGAAGGAACTGGTTCAGCAGGCGCTGAAGGCGGTGGCGGAGAACTGATGGTATGTGTTGAGAGTATGCACAAGGAAGAACGAACTGTAACACCGAAGTTGAGACGAGCTGGGGACACTGGTTTGTCTCGACTGAGATGAATATAGGACGAACCCCCAAAGCTGAAACAATCAACGGTCGGTGTGACGCTGCACGCGCACAAATGAGATGCACGGCAGATTTGACGTTCAAGGCAATGCTCGGAACGCTGCGGATACGCGCTGTCCGTGGACGCGGCCCCGTATAAGAGCGCTATCTACCCGCGGAGA
>AFIR01000265.1:0-31951 GCA_000223685.2 Zymoseptoria pseudotritici STIR04_4.3.1
GCATATATATAGTAACCCTCTAAAACCGACCGCCGAGTACACGAATTAGAGTTTTTACGGTACCCTAATATACACGAGAAAGAGCAGTAACGATATTACAAGCAAGAGACAGCTATTACGGATTATTAAGGATTATTAAGGATATACGGATACTACGAGTTACGTTTATTACGGAGTTTAAGATCTAATAGCGTTGTTTATAGTGCTAGTTTTAAGATTTAGCGATACACGACAATAGCGTCCTTTTAGCGTTCCTTTATTACTATTTATAGCGACAGTTAGAACAGTATATAGAGCAAAGCCAGAATTAAGTTACTACGTCGTTACTATTAAGCCTCCTTATTAGTTACGTCTGCATTAATCTTTTGTGCCTCGACAAACTACTTGTTTAGGCAGCGCTAAACTACATGCAGTTACACTGCTATAGCACGTTTAAGAAAGACATTAACATACCGATAGACAAGGAACAAGCAGAAGCACGTACTAGAAACGCCGCACTTAAGGGCACCGACCGATAGCGCAATCTATACGATAGTATAGTACATCCGACATTAAGCCCTTAATACGAGGAAGAAGAGTGTAAACCTACTAACTAGCGTCTATAACTAGTCTAGCTATTATAAAGCGCCTTAAGCGTGTTGTTTAAGAAGCCTCTAAAACCCTTAGCTCGAAGAACTACATTTATATAGGACATATTAACCTTAACTCGTAGCTCCTTAAACCCCCTATAAGCACTAGTCGCTTAGTCGCTATCGAAGACGCCTCGCAAGTTAGCCTTATTATTATTAACTACTCTGCAGGCTCCGAATAAGCGAGACTTATAGACGACACCTCGCAAGCTAGAGCGAGTACTACATCTATTATCCCTAATAACGCTACTACCGTTGCGGTTATTATCTATTATACGAGCTACCTCTCTAACTCTATAGCTAAGGACATTGTTACGTCCGACAACTCTAACTACGGCATAGGAAGCTATCTAGCCCTAGGCTCTAGCGCTAGTCCTCCTACAACTAGTACCTCTACTATTAGTCCGTTTACTATAGCTAATAGCAGTCGTTATAGCCGCCCTACTAACTAAGGTTAAGCAGTTTACTAGTAACTAGGATGCTTAGAGATAGATCGCACTATTTAAGAGATAGTAGCAGTCTACTAATGCAAACAATAATTACGCACAGTAGCTCGAGGACTTTAATATTATAATAGATAGTAAAGCAGCGGACTAGTTTAATGCAGCGCTTAAGTAGTTGCTCGATGTGCTAATGCAGGAATCTGTCGATAAGGTAACTACTAAATTCCTTAAGAAGTAGCAGACTAAGTTATCTACAGACCCTACCGCTACTATTAAGCAGATTACGAATCTCGCATAGGGTAACGAAGAGTCCTTAAAGGACTATAGCGATAGAGCTAATATCCTTCTTCGCATAGCTAGAGTTACCGATTCGACCGACAATATTAGCCCTAGATCCGGAGTCCTTAATATTACAATTGCATGCTTCCGCAAAGGTCTTTGCAATAGAAGTCTAAGAGCCCTCGTTCTAAATAAGGCAGCACTAGCTACCCTACAGTCTACCGTCGCGAGGATCGAGGCTAGTTACTGCTAGATAGAAGCTAACGAGCGACTCTAGCGTAAGGAACAGACTTAATAAGAACGTAAACTACTATCGGAATATACTACCCTTATAAGGCAGGGTAGGCTAATCCTACTAGACCTCGAGCTTCGTATTGCCTTAATTACTAATACTAGAGTTAAGAAGTTATTAATAAAGACCGTAGCATATGCAGAGTTATCGGAGATCCCTTAGTAGTAGTAGCAATAATCGCAGCCGCAGTTACATTATCGCTTACCGACTCCGCTACTACTCCCGAGGTAATAGTCGCTCTAGTATAATTAATAGCAATAGCAGACACTACTACGACAGACCTCGCTATAGTATTAACAGCAGCAGTTATACTAGGCTCTACGCACACTATCTGCCCCTTAACAGTTCCGTTAATAGCCTATAAGTTGTTAAGGATCCTTCTAAGGGAACTAGCAATTACGCTAAGATCCTAGCACTAGGCAGCTACTGCCTTAATTCTACTATAAGGCTCTAAGAATAATAAAGGAGAAGTATCTAGATTGCGATCCGACTACCTTATCGATCCCTATTATTAACAGCTCCCTAATCTATCGCTATTTATCTAACCCCCTATACTACGTATACGGCTAACGTAGTTACGAGCCGAGGTACTGCCCTAACAAACTCGCACAGCTATAGAAGCAGGAGTTTATATATAACCTTATAGATGCATAGGCTAAGGAACATAGAGCCGACGTAGCATCTGGACGCTTTATCCCGTTTAGTTAGCGACAGCAAACTTAAGGACAATAACTATAGTAAGAATATCGCTCGAACACTCTACTAGCAACTGCAGTAAGCGCAGGAGCATAGCAAACTAAATAGCGCTAGGCTAGAGCTAACTTTATCTACACAGGAACGCCTTAGACTATTACCGAACAAGAACTTCTTACTAACCTAAAGTTCTATAACACGCTATCCTAATCCTTAAACGTTAATTAAGTCGACACGAGCAATAGGATTACTAAGCTATACGAAGAGACTAAGGAAGAGCGAGAACTTAGCCGGCAGCTGTACGGTAGTATGTTCGAGGAAGTAGACGTTATAGACCTCGCAGGCTACAAGCGCGGCCGGAACAAGGATAATATTAGCAAGCAAGAACAACTAGCAGCAGCTGCCTCTCGAAATCTAGCGAGGCGCATCGAGCAACAACGTAAGGACCGTAAATACTAAGAGGAACTAGACGAAGCAGCACGAAAGCACCGAGCGAGAATAGAGAGACATTATACTCGCCGCTAGCAAGCTCTGCACGAAGAAGCAACGTTAAAAGCCTAACGATTACTAGCACGACTAATAGTTAAGAAGACGAGCACACGCAAGTAGAAGGCACTTAAGCCTATTAACGCCTTTATTAGAAAACTACTACTAGCAGTCTCGGACGTGTTAGACGAGACATACGTTAAGCTACTAATTATATAGCTTGCATAGTAGTTACGCTTCTTTAGGGATAGAGCTAAGAGCTACCTAAGCTAGCTACAAGAACGCCGAGCGAGTATAACTAAGAGGAAGGTAAGATATAATAACGAGCAGGACGAGGACGACTTGTTCGATATATTAGCCTTTATCCGAGCCGCGACCGACATACCGCTACCGCTAGCCTTACGACTACTACTAGTCCTATAGTTAATAGCGCTAGCCTCTGCGAACACGCCTTAACAAGCTAAAGCATCCTAGCAGGCTTAGGCACCTGCACCGAATGCAGGAGGGACTATCTTCCCTATAACTAAGGCACAGCGTCGTGCAAACCTACCCTTCTAAGCTAGTGCTATAGATATAGACGACCCCGAGACACTCGCAGCGGAGGTAGCAACTATGTTAATTAGACTAACTTTAGAGCAGAAGCAAGCGATCGAGGAAGAGATCGCGAATATCTATAAGATCCGAGAGAACATAGCAGCATCGGTTAATGCTATTAGTGCAGATATCCTTATAGACATTAAACGCTAGACTAAGCGCAACACGAATAATAAGGCATTCGGTTTGCTAACGACCCTAATTAATATTAAGACTAACTAGTCGGTTAATATCCCTCGCAACTAGGTTCTCGCAGATACCGGAGCCGATATTAACCTTATATATCCCTACCTCCGCAAGGCTATAAACTTAAAGCTCTATAATAGCAGCACTTGTTTTCTATTAATGTCGATAAGCGTTGCAGGAGGTAATACGTGCGAGCTCCCTTACTTTGTAGTGTTTAATATAAACATTTAAGGCGTATAGCGATCTACGTAGGCGTTCGTGTGTCCTATTAAGAAGACAGGCTCTTAGAAGCTCTCGATAATCCTCGGACTTCCCCTACTATATAAACTTAACACTATTATTAATATCCGTAAAGGCACTATTTAGATCGGAGACCCTTCGCACGAGAAAGTCGTTGTTCTTAAAGCACTAGCTTAGCCGTTAGTCGCACCTAAAATTAAAGTGCGTGCTAAGGACGCATATATGCTCTTCGCACTATTAGACGAGGAATCTAGCGACGAGGATAAGAACGAGGCTATAGAAGATGTAAGTAATAAGGACAGCGAGTCTAGCAATAAGGATTTTCGCTAAGTCTACCTTACGACGAGAAACTGCGGACTATTATTACTATAGTTAACACTATTACAACGCAGTTTATATAGGAGCCGCAGAGCTCTACGATATTAGTTATAAGGAGCAGCACTAAGGATTTAGTTGCATAGCGAGGCAACACTAAGGATTTAGTTGCAAAGAACAACACTAGAACAATAACTCCTTACGCTAGAATAATAACTTCTCTAGACGCTAGAGCAATAACCCCGTTACTAGGAACTAGCTTAGTTATAAACATAAGCATAAACACTAAGCTCGCACTCGCTAAGAACAAGGCTACCGGCCTTACCGAGTTCGTTCTACCCTCTACCGACTGTATATTCCCTACCTACCGCCGTCCGAAACCTCGCACTATCGACATAAGCTAGTCTATAGAAACACTTACTATATAGGCTAAGAGGGTAAAGGTAGAGCTCGGTCCGGCTATACCTAAGAGCGATATGCATAAAGTGCTTTTAACGCTCTAGACCTATCGAGATCTTAGATCGACAGGACTTAAAGATCTTAGACCGCTAACCGACCTTCTTATTTACCGAGTTTACCTAAAAAGCGGTATACTAACACATAGAGCACAACCCCGCCGCATAACTATGCAGAAGGAGTAGTAGCTTCGCAAGTTTGCAACGGAAGGAATCTAAGCTAGAATATATAAGCGAACGATAATCGCGAACAGGGAGCTGTCGCTATAGTAGTTAGATCTAGTAATAGTTAGCAAGGATAATCCGGACGACATAAGGCTAACGTTCGATTACTACAATATGCACAAGGAGCTAGCCGGATCGCAGATATTACTCGCTGCTGCTAACTACGACTTCCTCTCGAGATCTAGCTATAACGTCTTTAGCTCCTTTAACCTTAAGAACGGGTATTAGGGTGTCGAGGTCTATAAGCTAGACAGGAAGTATCTCGCGTTCTATGTCCCTAACCTTAGCTAGCTGCAACTAACACGAATGCTATAAGGTGCACGCTTATTAGCTTACACGTTTAATAAACTAGGGCAAATTGCCTTTAGACTAATGCTACTACTGCCGGAAGATTAACAAACGCCTGAATACGACGGTTTAGAGCTATCGTTTATCTATAGAACGACCGATACTAGCCTACTAGACATAACCTTTTATATTAACGACCTAACCGCCGCTTACTGCGACTAGACTATATACTAGAAGTTTATTAAGGAGCAGTTCCTCCCTCGCATCGAATAGGCGATCCTTTATCTATCCTAGAAGAAGGTTAAGCTCGGCTTTAACAAGATTATAGTTCTTAGCGAAGTGCACGAAGCTAGTAGAAAGAAGTCTATTAAGCTAGAGCGAGTCGCGTGTATTGTTAACTACCTAATACCGAGCAGCCCTTTAGACGCTAAAGGATTCTATAGAGTCGTCTAAATAGTGCGGTTATATATTAAGAACTTCGGTAAGCTTTTACTACCTATTCGAGATGCTATAAAACAAGACCCTAAATTATTCGACTAGACCGATGTTTACTAGCTTGCCTTCGACCTACTTAAGGAACTTACTACCGCAGTAGTTATAGTGCATAGGCTTAATCCGGTCCTTAGTGTCGAGATGTATGTTAACGCATCGGGTCGCGGCTGCGGCTGCTATGTCCGTTAAAAGCAGGGAAACCGTTAGGTGCTATTACTCTATAATTTATTTACCTTTAATGCCGCTAAACGCAACTACGGGACCTACAAGCGTAAACTCCGAGCCCTTACCTTCTTCGCATATAAGTACGCGCATATGTTCTTATCTACCGAACTATCTACTATCTACACAGACTATAAGCCTATCGTTAGGTTTATAAACGCTTAAGCAGACGGCATCTACGCACGCTAGCAGGATAAGCTTAGACCCCTTAACGTTAAGATCGTCTATATTAAAGGAAAGAAGAATATCGTTGCAGATAGGCTCTCTCGAGCTATATAGAATAAGGACTATTTACTAAATAATGCAATAACAGCCCTAAACTTAGCGATAGATAAACACTGTAACGACCTTAAGGCATAGATATAGAAGGATAGCAAAGGTAGATACGAGAACGTATTATAAACCTTTTGCTCCTAGGGGAAGAGAGAGGAATATATTAACTACATAAACAGTACGAACTCTAGAATAAACGCCGCTAACACTACTATCGACACTACCGAGATTACCGATCCCTTATCTACGAACGCTAACGCTAACGCTAACGCTAGTGCAGACTTAATTGCAACGGAAGGCTATAGCCTCGGCGACTACTAGCTATCTACGAGAGTTACGAACATTAATTTAGCTACTAGCATTATCGAATAGTGCTCTATATGCAACAAACGCCTTCGCAATAGCGACCGATACTACTACCTTAGCTTATCGGAGCTATAGCCTTTGCAACAGAATAATTAAGAGCTGCGTACAGAATAGGAGCTTATTCGCGAGATAGAACTTAAGTAGGAGAAGGAAGGCTATAGATAGAAAACATTCGGTATACCTTAAGAGATAGAGTCGCACGCTAAGCACAAGGATACTATAACACAAGTCTCGGTTATATTACTTAGCACTAAGATCTAGTACCTCTACCGCATCGAGAACCTCGAGGCCTGCGTTAAGGGCTTATGTAGTTACGAGTGCTGCTTTACTAACGTAGAAGCAGAAGCCGAGGGAGATATATAGCCTAAGGACATAGTAGACCTTTAAGAGCAGTAGTATAGCGACATCGTCCGATAGTATCGTTATTAGCAGAACCCTCCGAACAGAACGACTGCTTAATTACGCACCTTTAAGGGCCAAATTAAGCATTTTCGTTATTACGCGGCTACTAGAACTCTGCACTACTACCCTAAAGGAACGAACAAGTATCTACTATGCATTAGTCCGGCTTAAGTGCCCCTTATGCTTAAGACAGCTTACGATAAATTCGGCTATTTTAACGGTCGCATTATGTACTAGAAGCTCCTTAACGTCGTGTAGTAGCCGTCTATAATTAAGGACATTTACGAATATATTAAGAGCTGTATTAATTGCGCACTCTAGAATACTACCGCGGTAGTCCCTTAACCCTACACCGCTCTACTAGTTATGCATCTATGCGAGGTCCTCGAGATCGATCTAATAGGCCTATTTAACCCTTAAGATTATAACATAAGGTAGCTACTCTGCATTACCGATATGTTTATACGGTTTAGCGAAGTCGAGCCTTAGGAGGATAAGGAAGCTGAAACTACTAACGCTATAATCTTACGAGTATTTACACGCTCTACTAAGCTAGTTGCTGTCTTCTACGATCCTAGCAAGGAATTCGCACTAACAGCAGCATAGCTTGCATCTTAAGGCATCTACACTAAGCCCTTACCGACTACAAGTAAGAGGCTTACTAGCACCGTGGAAAACATAATTAAGACGATTAGACGCGTGCTTAAGAAGGGCCCTGGCCTTATAGTAGACTTACGCGGTTACCCTATTAACACTTTAGATTAATAGCTAGTCGCAACCGCTAAAGTAATAAGAATCGCTAACTACCGCTATATTACGTTACTTAGCGGCTTCTCGCCGGTTAATATTAAATATAGCATGCAACCTAAAGAGCTCTTAGAGCGTGTGGAGTTTCTAACCGCACAACGCTAGCTCCTACTTAATGCCCTTATTGCCGTTCGCGAGCTACGCGCGCTAGCTTTTATGCAAGCATTATCGCCTTATAACGAAGGCTACGCTACTGTCTAGATAATCCGTTATATAGCTAACCGTTAACACATCTAAGCAGCGGTTTGCTAAGCTAATTACCGCTCTAAGTAGGTTTAGCAATAGCATTTTAAGCGCAAGGGCCCTAAGTTCGCACCTAGTAATCTCGTGCTCCTTAAGAACGACTATATTCGACAGAAGTCTAAGCAGCTACTATAGACCGGTCTGTTTAAGGTGCAAGCAGCAACGCTAGACACATCGCACTCGTTTATCCTTTCTACTATCGCTAGCAAGCGGTTATAAGGTTATTACTACGCCGACTAACTGCGTTACTTTATACCGCGGAAGGGCTACTTAATAGCTGCTAATACTAAACTACTGCCGGCTCCTCGAACGCTGTATCTATTACGCTCTTAAGCTAATCTTGCGAAGCGCTAAGAGCAGAAACATTAACAACACTACTTTAAGCGCAAGGAAGTAACGTCTAAATAACTACCTTATTATCGTTATTCCGCTCCGCCGCTCCGCAGAGCCTTACTATTACTCCCGCTTAACTAATTAACACATTATGCAATAGATTACTAAGCAGCATTAGATCGCAACGCACAACTACTCGGCTAAGAGGCTCTGGTTTTATAGTTAAGTAGTATAGCACACACTTCTCGGATTTAACGCACGTTATTACTAGCTCTAATATTACTACCTCCGTATTAATATAAGGATAATATATCGGCCTGCACCGACTATTGCACTAAGTCGCTTATTCTAAGAGGTAACGCGCAACTATTTAGCTAACTAGCATCTTATTTAAGTTATTGCCGCTGTAGAAGGCGACTTAATTAGATAGGGAATAGAAAGGGACCGATCTGCGGAGCTAGCCCTAAACGCTTAGTTATTCTAATTATACTACGCGTTTAAAGACCTTAGTCGAGTAGCGGAGATACTACTGCGAGACCGCCGAGTTCGTTAAAGGCATGTTATTTAAGAACCTATGTTTTAAATTTTCGTAGGTTATCGCATACGCTACCCGGACAGGGAATTACTAATAGTAGTGTTCCTAGCTACTACGGTAGAAGTTGCGGCGGCTTAGGAAGATTAGTATAACAACCTAGTTATCCGGCAAGACCTTAAGATCTAGATAGGATCCGGTGTAGTCCTCGGCGTTAAATGCAACAATTAGACAATAGGGTTAAGTATTGCGAGGGTTAGTTGTGCTAGTAGCCTACTCGATAGAGTGCAGGGTCCCCTAAGCACTATTAACAAGGCTACTATCGGTCTAAGTGTTATCGAGATGCATTAGACAGTAGCTAATAGATACTAAGATCTCTTGCTTAAGCTAGCTAGCTTCTTCTACTAAGGCGCGCTTTCTAATATTCTCGTTATCGTATATTGCGACTAAGTTAATTACCGCATTGAAGGCACTACTGCTTACGAGTAATAGTATTATTGCGCAATCCTTTAAGGGCCTCGCGAAATAGCTTCTATGCGTTCCCTTGCTAGCGCATAATGCGGGTTAACTTAATTATCTTGTTAAACGCATAGTAAGCAATCTGCCTAGTAATATTATCTACGGTCTCGATGTTAGCTCGTAGTAAGAAGAGAGGATTCTGCCGGACCGGGGTTAACTAGAAGAAGTCGCTAGCGAGGAGAATGTTTATGCCTCTAAACGGAGTATCGGAAGCTATAACCTGCTTAAGGCGGCGATTAATCTAGCTTAACTATATTAATCCGATTATGCTCTTCTCGTCGATAATAAGGAAGTACACGTTGTCGAGAGCGACTTGCATATTACGCACTGCATTAGCACTTAAGTCGCCGAGTGTGCCCTTAATTAGCAACTTAAAGAACTTATAGAGAGTCTAACTATTAATAAGATAGGCTGCGACGCCGGTAGGTGCGAGTTGTCTTACTAGGTTTGTCTTGCTAGCTTCTCGAGCAGCTCTTTAAAGGTGCGCGGAAATAAGCTAAATAACATGCGACTTACCGGTACTACTACGCCCGTCGATATTAATAAGTAGCTACTATAGCTGTCGCCCGGCAATAATGTCCTAATACTAGTTGTAAACTATATCGTAGATTAGCCGCTGCTCGGGATTAAGGTTGTCCCTCTCCGCAGTAGACTAGGAGTTAATATTAAGTATAGTAGGGTTAGCACTAATCTCTTTAGCCTAATAGTCTTATACTAGATAAGCGGCGATATTTAGATAGCGTGCTAACTACACGCCGACGAATAGCATCTAGTCGGCGTTGCGATCTAATAGACGATTGCCTAAGGCTTTAGGATTATATTAATTCTCTCGCCGAGCCCTGTCGAGCTTATTCTAGTATGCCTCTGTTTCTTTCTTATTATCCTTACGCTCCTCGAACTCGCCTTCCGGCAGGTCTACTGCCCTCTAAAGTAGCTCTAGATAGTCGCGAGGGTAGATGTAGTGCTCTTAGCAGAATGCATAAGCGCCCTTCTAGCTATTATATTTATAATCTTTACCGTCTGCGTCCGACAGAGTAACCGGCAGGGTTAGATACTAGCGGAACGGGTAGTAAAGTATAGTTTTAGTGCGGCAGAAGTCTATATAGCTAGGCTTAGTCGCAACGTTCTTGTAGCGTAGGAAGTAGTTTAAGATCCGCTAAGCTCTACAAGCGAGGAGTTTTAGCTATATAGGCTTAGTATCGTAGTCGACGAGGATCTCGAAGTAACTAATCTCTTTATGCGCTAGTTTGCGGCCTATATACTTCTAAAGCAGCGACTTGCTAGTGCGAGCGGTAGTAGTCTTACCTCTACTATCCTCTGTTCTTCGAGAGATAGAGAACAGGTCTATTAATTAAGAGGCCGGTAGTCTATAGCGATAACTATATAAGTGCCGAATTAGAGGTTTAAGCCGTTTAACAGATAGCAGACTTCTTAGGCTACCTAGTTACGGTTACCGATTAGCTTATTTATAGCTTTTGCGACTAGTAAGATAACAGGCTAATTTAAGGACGTATACGGAATTAGCGCCTTTACTATCTAATCGTAGGATTGCGATAAGGTCTCCGCTTTGCTGCAGTACTTAGCTATATATTCGATAACCGCATGCACGGATATGCAGGGTAAGAGATCGCAGTTTGCGAGCTAGCTAAGTAAGATTACCGGCGAGAAGTAGTTAAGCATATACTTAGTGCTAGAGGCGCAGAACATTAGGTAGGCTAGATTGCGCTGCTCCTCCGCGCCATCGTGTCACATTCCGGAAAACGACAGAATGCGCTCCTCTCGTCGTGGAGGGCTTCACGAAAACGTTTACGAGCGGCAACATATCCGAACTAAACGTGGATGGGTCAGTCATCGGGTCTCCCCTGATGGACGGAGACACTATCACCGCATACTATTACGGACGAAGCTTAGCGATGGACATGGAGCCGACCTTCATCTACAAGAATGGGCTTAAAGACACCTTTGTCCCAAGCTCGGTGTCGACTCCATATCGTTTAGTGTCAGTATCGGTGTCTTGGACGACATATAGTGGGCGACGACTGACAATATGATCTCTCAGGTCAGAATGGTCTTATCACCTTGATCCCTCGACGATCGGCAACACTTTCGTGCCTATGAAGGCTTTGAATCGCACTGATGCAGATGTCATGCTGGTGTTCTTAGCGAACAATGCTGAATATACACACCCAGTCGTCGATCCCTGGTTCGACTCCCAGAGTCCAGTGAAGCGAACGATCGATGGTCAACTCGTCACCTTGTACGCGGCTCGACAACCGATCTCCGTCCTCGGCTGCACCGATCAGACCCAAGTCTGCAATCCAAACTTCCCGCATACGGACGAACAAGCTTGTGCCAATTACGACGGCACAGACACATCGCTCTCCATCAGCGACCGACTGGAGCTCAACGTCCAGCAATCCGCCGCGCTCTCACGTCTGTTTCCCATTCTGGGAAACTCTATCGTCGACCCGGCATACACCATCGGCGCCCAGGGACTTCTAGCTTCTTCCTTTTACCGAGGAGGCGTCTCGGGAGCTTTGGAAGACAACCAATGGGTACTCGAATTGCAAAACTGGTTCGGCAGCTTGATCACAAACATCCAAATTCGTACGATGCAGTATCTTACTGGCTTTGGACACAAGAATTTCAATCAGTACATCGAGCCCGCACCGCCAGACAAGCGATGGATGTGCGACAATCAGATTGTACAGAGCAACGACTTTGCGTCGTTCAATGTGCTGGGTCTTACTGTCATACTAGTCGGGAGCGCTCTTACGGCACTGGTGAACTTGTGCTTGAGCACGATTGCTCCTCGTATCAGGCGGGAAGGTCCGTTAAATGATTACAACAGTGCGCAGTGGCGAGCGAACGAGCTGTTGGAACTGCGCAGGAGGGTTAGTTTCTGCACCCAGTGCGAACACTCAAATATGAGCAAGCCCAGCTGGAGTGAGAGTAATGTCTCACGTGCCTCTTTCAACAAGCAAAAGTCCGACACATGGTCCAGACGAAATTTCTCGACCTCGCACATCACTGGAGATGAATCTGTTGTGGTTGATGCAGAGATGCAGCAGACCTGCTCCGCGACAGGTGGCCGAGTCCCCGGTAGGATTGAGCTACCATGCCATTTGGGAGACTTTCCTCAGCATGAGCTCGAACGCTTCTTATCTGTAGATTGATGAAAAGGCGCGCGTGATGGTCTTATCCAATGTCGTCTGCGAATGACGAACCATGGCTATTCATTCTTTCTATTGCTTCAGAGGAACTTCCCCAACACCACAAAGACAAGCGACCCTGCTCCACAGTCGAAGACAGCGGCAATGAGCGGAGTGTTGGATGGTTCCGACCTGGTCTTTGGCTAGTTGAGCATGTGCCAAGCTGTCGACAAATGCAGAAAGGTCGCGGAAAATGGAACTGCGTCGTCGGCGTGCAATGCGATTGCATACAAGAGCTACTTCAAGTCATTCTTTGGAACCTCTCAGCAGCAAGGCCCAGAATATCAACATCACAACTACAATCCCTAAGATCAGAAGTCCTCCCCTCAAAATCAGCTTGCCCACAATCCTCCTCATAATCTTGGTCATCGCAACACTCATCATATCGTCATGCATCGTAGTCTCATTCACCCTCGGAAACTCGACGCTGGGCACCGGCTGGCCCAAGAACTCACACAGCGGTCCCCATCCCTCCTCCAGCTTGAAGGTCAGCAATCGCCCCGGCTGATCCTGCAGCAGCCTGCGAAGCCCCGCGTAATGTTCTTTATACATCGGCTTCGCATGACACCGCCACTCCGCTGCTGTCTTGGCTTTGAACTGCCCTCTCATCATTCCCTTCGTCACAACAGGTGCCATGTTCTTGATGAGTGGGTCGAGTTGCCCAAAGATACTATTCATGATTGGGAACTCGCTGGATTTGATCAGCGCCTGATCGAAGGACGGATACCACTTGTCGACGTCTCGCTCTGTGAGGATGACTTTGGCGTCAGGATATGCGGCGATGAGCTCGGGACCGAACATGTTTGCTGGGAAATCGGTTATGGCTGAGACGTGGCCGAGTTGCATGTCCCAGAAGTCTCTGTTCAGTTTGACGGACGTTTTGCCATACCACTGTATTGTTAGGATCGAGATGCACGATGCTCTGATTGTGAGGTGAGACTCACCTTCGCATCTATCGCCTCCATCCACAAATCTGCGTCCTTCGGGTTCTCGTGCATGTCAAAGCCATGCGAAGTCGGGTATCCCAGAGTTTCCAGTGCTGCTTTCGTCGAGGCCGTACCAGTACGACTCATACTCAGGCAGAGTACCTGCATGGGAACAGCCCTGTGACATTTGCGGCGGTCGATGTTGAGATCCTTGAAGAGATGTGGATGCCGAGCTTTGGTCTCGTCGGAGAAGCCGAAGAAGAATTCGTTGAGACTCATAGTTGCTGAGATGAGTGGAATAGATGATCGAAGGCAAGGAACGGAAACGGAAGAGAAGGCTACTGTACCTCTCTCTCACTCGGGAGTACATGTACAACCACACCAGGCAGGATCGGGAGCTCTTAATCCTGCGGCTCTTGTAGCTGGTCAGCGAAGGATTCTCGCTACGGACCCCGCGAGGCACATCGCCTCGCGACTGCACGAAGATTCAAATTTGTATCTGTTGAGGCTCAAGCACTCTGCAGGGCCACATGGAAGGTTCTTGGAAATATTTGCTGCGCCGAGGGGAGAGACGGAGAAGAGATATCTGGGACAACTCCATATCCACGCCTCAGACACCGATCACACAGCGCCAACGAAGTGTCTAGATGAATGAGTGGACGTAATCAGAAAAATCAACATTCGCGTGGCCCTGCCTCTCGATCCGATTCGACGTTCGCTGCAGAAAATCTGCTACGTCCTACCATCAAGACATGTCTCTTCGTCCTTGCGTCTTACATGACTGCCAGTCCAACCAGCACAGCGCCCATCACGATCCAATTGCTGCTAGTCATATGTCTTTGTGCCGCCGCGACGGTGACATCGGAACCCGAGGACGAGCTGAGAGTAGCAGTCGGCGAAAAGACAACCGTTCCCGAGGCTGTCTGCGCATCCGCGTCCCCATTGAGCACGCCGCCCGTAGGAACCGTCCCCTCAGCTGTGGAGCTCGCACGGTTGGTATAAGTGGCAAGCTGTGTGCTTGCGTCGGCCGGCGGGCTTGCGGTGATTGTTGCAATCTCATTCTCAGCCAGACTCGATGCATCGATGGAATTGGTCGCTTGCACGGAGAAGATAGTCGTAGTCGTTCGAAGGTTCGACGTCACAACCGAGGTCTGTTGATAGATGGTGAAGAAGTACCGGTAGTAGTACCAGGTGTATGTGAAAGTGTAGTAGGCGGTGCGAGTAACTGCAATCTGGCGGGTAGTGGTGATCGGGACCGCTCGAGAGATAGTGCTGGTGACACCATTTTCGACACGTGCGGTGCAAGACCGGTCGGTACAGCAGAAGATGTCGTTGGGTCTTTCGTCGAATGCGTAGCAGTGGTTCCCGACTTGGCAGAACTTACGACGACCGTCTGAGGAGACTGGTGATATCGTCAGCGGTCAGCGAAAGGTGCCATAGCGAGACAGCAGCTTACAGCCGTCGCAGCATTGAGTGCCCTCTGGAACACAGCCTCCGCCTTCGCAACACTGGGTGAACGGACTCTCGCAATATTTGCCTTGATAGGATGTCAGCGCGGACGTGTCAGCTTTGGAAGAGCTCAGATCGTACCACCGCTACAGCAAGTGGCCCCATCTGGGGCACATCCGCCACGACAGCATTTCTGACGGTCTTGTCAGCTTCAATACTCATCCAAGATCAGGCATAGCATCATTACCTCACCAACGTCGCAAGCTCTCACACCAGCCGATGCATCACAACAAGTCTGACCAGCCGCGACACAAGAAGCTGAATCCTGGCAACAGCCTGCTCCAGAACCATCAGGACAGCAAATACTCCATCCTTACACACTGGGTCAGCGGAGCCTCTTGCTTCGGACAGAGTTGCACGTACTGCTACAATACCCATAGCCGGCTTCACACTGCTGCCGTCTCTCCAGACCGGTGGACAGTAAAACAGACTGATCGAAGCCGGCATCCAGTCCACTGCTGAGGAATACCTGGCTTGTGTTGCTGATGTGGGCGATGTACCCTTCGTGATATGTGCTCGGCTCTGTTGAGCATACGACCAGAGTCACCAGTACAAACAGCGGTAAAGCCAACGAGGTAACCATATCGTCAGCAGGCAGTTCTTGCACACAGCAGGAAAGACCGCAAATCGCCAGCAACCAGCATACCTCTTATATACCTTCCGCGTCGCCAAGCAGGGCAGGCAGCGATCTGATGCATATCGCCATGCATCGTATCACTCTCCCCGACACAAGGCTGAGAGAATGGCCATGCATTGGTCGTTCGCATTCGGAAGTGCTATTGTGGCGGACATTCTTCTCCATATATGGTCGTGCCAAGAAAAGCGCGAGGGCAAAAATCCAATCATTCCACGGTACATGGTACTTTCTCGCGTGGCCTGATCTTTTTGCTGCTTCGGGTTCAATGAAGAGACTTGCTGCGGCCTCACTTCTTACCCCGCTTGTCGCTCTGGTGGACGTAAGAAGTGTGCGCAAATGTGACAGTGGCCATGGAATGCTCCTCGGAAGTGGATTGAATCGCTGATGTCCAAACTCGATATCGTCCTGGTTGCCACTTAAGTAGTGAGCCTCTACCTGAAATGTCCAAGACCGCAATGTTCAGCCCAGGCGGTTGTGGTGAGGTCGGCGCATGATGCTGCAAGTTGAGAAACACTCTCGTGCGTCGAGTGTGAAGGGACCAGTCCATGGCATCGTCCGACGGCTCTACTCCATCGCGGCACAACCTCCCACCACCCCACTATGCCGCAAAACACTTCTCCTTCAACCACTTCGACAACCACACACACCTCCCATCCACCCTCCGAAACCCCTCCGCCGCCCAGATCGTCGCGAAAGTCATCACAAGATACGCCGGCACAAACGGCCAAAACCTCCCTTCCAGCTTCCCAAAGTACATCTTCGTCCACTTCAACATCGCCCTCTCCCACAATATCCACCTTACAGTGATATGCATCGCATAAATCCCAAAACTCAGTTCCCCGATAAACTGTGCAAAGCTGGACTCGAACGATCGCCGGAGGAGAGGGGAGGACTCGAGAGAGTAGATGCAGAGGATGGAGCCGAGGGAGGTGGGCCAGTGTTGGAGGGCCGGGTGGGTGTAGGTTGGAGGCACGGTGTGGGCGATGAGGTTGAAGGGGAAGGGGGATTTTGTGTCGATGAAAGTGGGGCCGGCGGTGAGGATGTAGAGGGAGATGAAGAAGAGGAGGATTGAGGGAGTTTGGTGGAGGATCTGGCGGGGGAGGGTGGGTTGTAGGTTGGTAGAGGAGGGGCGAGAGGGTTTGGACAAGTGGGCGAGCCAGGTTTGCCAGCGGGAGGGTCGTGGAGCGAGTTGTGGCTCTTCGATGGTAAAGGAGTCGGATGTCGTTGTGTCATCGTCGTCGGCGTATGGCGTGTCTTTTCCCTCTTCATTCTTCTCATTCCCCTCCTCTTCAATCACAGCCAACGGCGTGGCCTCTGACACAGCCGTCGACCTGACTCTACTCACGTCCGTTGGCAGAATCGCCGTTTTACTCTCATGCACCGCCTTCCACTGTCTCCGATCTGCCAACCACATTCCCGCCAAAAACAATCCACCATACATCGTCTGCCACCAGAAACACGCCGCCATACCCACCCACATCGTCAACGTCCTCGCCCACGGCTTCATCTTACAAACAGCCGCACAAAACGCAAACACTATCATGCTCCCCTGGAACTCCACCGGTATCGTCCACAGCTGCGCCGCATAATACGATCTCGTGCCATCTTTCCCCTTCCGATACCACGACACAACATACACAAACGGATTGCTCGCATACGCCGTATCCTTGACCCAAAACCACAAGTTCCCCAGAAATGTCGGCTGCGGCACCACAGTATCTCTTTCGCCTGGAATGTATATCCCCAAACCACTCGCAATCACCAGCATCCCCACAAACGTCGCAAACGCCGTAGGCAAATACAGTCGGATGTACCTGCGAAACACCGACGAGGCCAAGGAATCATACGCCTTGGCTGTGTTCCCCCGATGCACCGCTCCAAGAATGGAGAAACTCAGCGCGAATCCGGAGATGACGAAGAAGAGATCCACCATGGCGATGCCGTCGAAGAAGAGTTTTTGCGGCCATGCGGTCGGTTGGTAGGGTTTGTGGTTGAAGATGTGGCCATTGTAGACGATCCAGGCGGCGAAGCCCCGGACTGCGTCGAGGTAGGCTGTTGGATGGAGTTCGTGGGGAGGGAGGCCGTGAGCGGGGCGGAGGCGGCGGGGGAAAATTATGGTGAGGTGGTGGAGGAGGAGGCAGATGATGGACCAGGGTTTTGAGGCGTAGGTGAGGAGGGAGGAAAGCATGGTGAGTGTGCTCGACGGCGTGGTGTCCTGGTTGGAGGAAGGTGGTTGTGATGCCCGATGAGATGAGATGCTGGTGTAGAATGGTCCGTTCATGAACTGCGTCACTCTCCAGCAACCCCTTGGATCGTGGTGGGTATGTAGGGATCTGATCCGGCACAGTGCATATCATCAGAGATGCATGCTTCCACTCTTTGAGCCTCCAACGGCGTCTCTTGGCGTGAACAAGGAGACCATGCCTGCAAGTGACCTTTCTGCTAGTACTTCATCGAACGGCGCACGGCTGATGGAGCTGATGCTTCAAAACATGTTCTCGGTCTCGACGGACGCCCGCACATTGATCCGGATCAGCGTTTCAGGCGCGAACAGCACGCAAGGGATGAATTCGCAAAGGGAGACCATTCGCGCGGCGTAAATTCTTCTCGTCCTGACCGGCATAATCGATGGCGAGTTGCGGCTCACATCTGACGCCATCGAGGGCATCTTGCAAGGTTCCCTCCACTAGTAGGGAAAGAGGTGAGGTTGTTTGTCTCAGGCAGGGGTAATGCCGGACCTCCGATGTATTGCCTATATTGCGCCGGTGATCACTTCGTTCGTGGCTTTGCCTATCGCAGTTCTCGGAGATGAGGGAAGTGGAGTTTCTGTCTGTATGGAGATCTGTTCTGGTCCTGGTTTGTCTACGGGATGTTTCATGTTAGAACAAAAACGCATTTGATCGACGGCTTGAAGTCTGGGTCGTTAATTTCGATATTCTCATGAGTACGCCTAGAGGTCTGTACTCTCTGCACGACGACCAACGTGGCCATATTCTACACACACATCGCGCTCTCTTTCTCTGGACCATCAGCATCTTTCAGCTTCCCATCTCCATCTACATCTACCGAATCTTGTTCCCTCCATTCGGCAACTTCGCCCTGAAAACCACATACGGCGGCTTCCGGCGATCGATCAACGGCAAACCTTGGCCGGGATAGATGGCGTTGAGGTAATTCAGCTGGTTGACTGTGAAGTACAGATATCCGTCTTTTGCAATGGACATCGTGTCGACCCTGCATTATAAGTCAGTAACGCAATTTCGCGAACTTCGCTCATTTGGACTCACCAATTAATCCTCGGATCCCGCACAAACGTCGTCGCAAACCCGGTAAGTGGATTATACATGGAAATGCCATTCTGCTCGACGTTGCCATTGTACACGATTCCATTGCTATCGCTCTCCAGACCGTCAGAGATACCCTTCTCGCCCAGATTCTTCACCAGACTTTGTGCGTTGTCGACGCTGTTGTTGCCTCTCAACGCACTGGTGGGAAGGGAGTACAAGAATCGTCCTCCAATGACGGAAAAATACAGCGTGTTGTAGTCGGGAGAGATGGCGATACCGTCCGAGCCAAAGGTAATGTAACTCGGATCTAGCGCGGCGACGGCGCCCGCGGTCTGGTACATTGGATCACCCCACACCCAGGGGAGAGTCTTGGGGATTGGGAAGGTCTCCTTCAAGGGGTAGCGTTGACCTTTGCCGGTTCCAAGGTCGACGAAAACGAGAGCATTTTCGCCTTCGGGACTGGAGTCGGTGAGGTAGGCTACGCCTTTGCCGGAAGATCCGGAGAGGTTTGGGTTGCGGTCGATGCGGAGGTCGTTGAGGTAGGAGAAAGGCTTGACGGTGTCGGATTGGAGGACGATGGTCTGGATGATGGTGTCCGTAGTCAAGTCGATGTTTACGAGTTTGGGACCGCCGGGAATGGTGGCGGGGAGGACCGGATTGACTGGGTTGGAGAGGTCCTGTACGCGGCCGGTGTCGAGGATCCAGAGGGTGTCTTTGCTGTCGATGATGACGGATTGCACGCCAAGGAGGTGGTTGGCGTCACCCTTTGTGGCTGGTGGGAGGGAGAGACGGTTAACGGCGCCGCCGGGAGACTGATTGTAAGAGGAGTTGGGGTAAGCGGTCTCGGTGTTCATGGAGGTGAGCTCGGCGACTTGGAATTTGGGGATGAGGCCGTTGTAGGCGTTGTTGATGTCCAGGCCGGCGGGGAAGCAGGAGAACTTGCGACCAGAGGCAGATACTGCGATGCCGGTTGGCCATTGTCCAGTGAAGAGATGGACGACCTCGAGCGATGGGCCAGCAACGCCAGGATCAGTACGAATGGATTGCGCTGTGCTTTGATGGACAGCAGATAGGCCGAGAAGGGCCAATGCATGGAGGGACATCATTTTGGGCGATACCGTGCCGGGTATTCTCGCTGTGTGAAAATCAGGAGCATCGAAAGGTGTTGCGCTTGGTCGACTAAGTATACTTACCAGAACCTCGGTGCGGTTAAGCTTGGCTGTCACATGGATGGATCGACACGTCTAGTTTTCTTATATACGTAGAGATCTTCATGCTCTAGCGTAGAGTTTCAATAGCTGGGGCAGTTTAGGGCGGGACTTTGTGCTGAAAGCGAGAGATCGTAGATGGAGGTGCGGGGAACGACTTCAAGTACAATCTGGAAGCCTTCGAAATCCAGTGATTCGCAAAGTCGAGTATTGTTGGTGATGTTTCACTGACGACAGTGCCATGGAATGTACCGAGAGGATGTACGCTCGTCTTCGGCATCGAGCTCATGTTTGAGATGACTTGTGCTTGCCACTGGCATCATCGAACTTGCGACACGGGCGGATCGATGCGACTGGAATGATGTCTCCAGGGAGCGCAGGACGTGACGTCGGAATTGAAGTTGTTCGTTCAAGATGAGAGACGGGAGCGAAGAAGAGGACGGAAAAGACTCCGAAATCTTTGAACAAGCCGAACCACGACTTCTGTCCAAAACAAACACGTCCCCCGCAAAAACACTTTCACAACAACGTGTCGACCTCGCGCATTCAGAACAGCAACCGCCATCAAAACCATCAAAAGAAATCAGATCGACCATCTCACCGGATAACGACATGACCTCCGCATAAGCCTGCAAGACCCAACATTCTCATCACCAGGGCGGGACATCCCCCACCATGACCGCCCTCGAATCCATCCTCCACAAAGGCCCCGCCGCGGGCGACCACAACACCGGTCTCGAAGACCTCCGCCGCGCCATCCTCCTCGACGGCATCCCCTCCAACAGCGAAGGCATGTCCGAACTCCGCATCTACACCTGGCTCATCCTCCTCAACGCCCCACCCCTCCCTCACACCTCCTACGCCGACCTCGTAGCCCAAGGCGCCTCTCCCGTCTACGCCAAAATCCGCGCCGACACCCACCGTACCCTGACCACGGACCCGCTCTTCCGTCGCCGCGTGACGGAAAACTCCCTCACCCGTGTTCTCAATGCTGTCGCGTGGAAATTGCAGGATGCCCATGAAGCTCGTGTTAATGGCTGGACTTCTCCAAGGGGTCCGTTGGGGGTGCCGAGGAGTATTGCGGGGGATGCGCCGGAGTTTGCGAGTCCCGGGAGGGGGAGTGTGACGGATGGATCGGAGGCGGGGGAGGGGGTGGGGTTGAGGGAGACGCCGGCGCATATTGGGTATGTTCAAGGGATGAATGTTCTCGCTGCGCCATTCTTGTATGCGAGCCACAGTGAGACGGCGGCGTATACTGCCTTTTCGACTCTCATCACGACGCAAGTCCCTGGGTACATTACCTCCAACCTGGCGGGCGTGCATCGAGGGTGTGCGCTCGTCGACCAGATTCTCGCTGTGGTGGATCCGAAATTGGCGGCGCATTTGAGCAACAAAGGGATGACGGCGGAGATCTACGCATTCGCGAGTGTTCTCACTTGCTGTGCGTGCACACCTCCACTGCCGGAGGTATTGGTGCTGTGGGATTTTCTGCTGGCCTACGGAGTGCATCTGAATGTTCTGGCGGTGGTGGCGCAAGTGGTGCTGATGAGGGATGGGTTGATGGGGAGTTCGACGTGAGTAATCTGAACCTATCCTCGGATACGCTCGACATTCTGTGAGCATTATGCTAACGTACAGTGCAGACCAAAACCGGACTTTAAGCCGCTCCGGGCGAGAAAAGTGATTGACTACACGGTCAATTTTGCGAGAAAAGTGCCGAGGGATTTGTATGAGCAGATGTTGGTGCATGCGAAGTGACCTTGGATGATGGCACGGACGAGATGTGCATTCTACGAAATGATGAGCATGGCATTGGACGAGGCATTGTACGAGTATGAACGGCGAGACGACTTGCATGGGATGGGCTGTGGGGTTGGGGCTCATGCTGAGACAAGTTGGATGTATTATGGATTGTATGATAGCAGGCGGAGTGCAAGCAAAAGTTGACATGCAGTAGCAGACGATTTCATGACGCGGCAGAAGCGCGGTCTCTTTGCCTCATTGCCGCCACGTGAAATGCCCTATCGCTTTCCCTCTCAATTGTGCGCATTGCAATGCAATGGCCAGCTTGTGCGTACCTCCGAGCATTCGACTACCAATGGCTGGCGGTCCATGAGTCGGAGAAGCGACGTCGAACGGAATTTCATTCATGAAGAAGCACTGAAGCAGGATAGAAATAGAAAAGTGGATGCACTGTCCGTATTTGGCCAAACCCCATGGAGAAAATCGACAGGGGTATCCTCGTCAAGATCCACGTGTTTCCCACGCCACCCTTGTCGAGACATTTGACAGGAACATGTTCTTCCAGATGCTGACATCCAATTTCGACATGGCCAGCAAAATGCTCACAATGCCGGGACAATCCATGCCAATCGAAATTGCATCCTCTTCAACCTGCCCTGCCTCGCCCACGCTGTCCAGCATCATGGCTGCTGAGTCCATCAAGCTTTTCGTCAAGATCGCATCCGTCTCGTCATATCGAGTGGACGACAACGATACTTGACACCGAATCCCAGCTCGGAGACGAGGGGACGTCAAGATTGCTTGTCCGCAATCTCACGCCATGCGACGCAAGCCACCGTCGGCCAGAATCTGGACCATCCTCACGCTAGTCCGAAGGGAAGGATGACCCACAAACATCCTCCCTCAGCCTCACATCTCTCCTCTCCCTCGTGCGACGACCAACGCAAATCATGCCATCCACACTCGTTTGATACGTTTTCTCTCATTCTTTCATTTTTAACCGAACTAATTTTCCAGCGTCGCCATGCGTGCCGCTCCGTGGTTGGCGGCAGCCAGCTACATCACCCTCAGCTGTGCCCAGGACGCGACAAACGCAACCATCTCCTCGGACCCGATTGAGAAAGTTCTCAAGTCGCTCAAGCTCATTCCTGATGGACTGGTCGGAGTCGCGGCTGTGCTTCTTGCTGCGAAAGCCAATGATGCTCAGGACCAGATTGTCGGGACGCTGAAGAATCAGACGTTGAGCGATCCACGCAAATTGACGGATCCGGAGGCGTATTATTCGTATGGACAGAGTCCAGCGGTGTATCCTTCTCGTGAGTGGCAGAATGTATTGTGAAAGAAAGTCGTCTTCACTATACTGACGCATCATCCAGCGCAAGGAACAGGCCCTGCCAACTGGTCGACCGCCTACGACATCGCCCGCGCTCTCGTCTCGCAAATGACCGTCGAAGAGAAAGTCAACCTCACAATCCCCGCCTCTGACTTCGCCGGCTGCTCAGGTTTCTCCGGTTCAGTTCCACGTCTGGGGTTCCCAGGTGTCTGCCTCAACGATGGTCCCTCTGGAGTTCGGGCCGGCAATACCAACCACACCAGCGGATTTCCTGCGCAGATCGCCATCGGAGCGAGCTGGAATCGCACGCTTTCTTATTGGAGATCGAAGCAGATGGGCGTGGAGTACCGTGCGAAGGGTGTGAATGTTGCGCTGGGACCGGTGGTGGGACCATTAGGACGGGTTGCGAAGGGTGGCAGGAATTGGGAAGGGTTCACCAACGATGCATATCTGGCGGGACAGCTGGTTGGTCCGGCCGTGGAGGGACTGCAGGAGAGTGTGGTTGCTTGTGTGAAGCACTTCATCGGCAATGAACAGGTGAGATCGCGGTCCAATTCGTGAGTATGGAGTACATCAAACTGACCAACCACAAGGAAACGCAACGCAACCCGTTCTTGGCGGGATACCTGGCGGTGGCGGACATCAACCTGAACAACTCGGTCTCGGCGAACATTGACGACCAGACGATGCACGAACTATACCTGTGGCCGTTCTACGATGCAGTCAGAGCTGGTGTGGGATCTGTCATGGCGTCGTACAATCGAGTGAACAACTCGTACGCTTCTCAGAACAGCAAGCTGTTGAACGGCTTGCTGAAGACGGAGCTCGGGTTCCAAGGCTTTGTCGTCAGCGACTGGGGCGGTCAACACACCGGCGTCGCCTCTGCCAACGCAGGTTTGGACATGGTCATGCCGTATGGAATCTGGTGGGGCAATGGTCAGCTCGAGCAAGCAGCCAACAACGGCTCGGTCGATGCCTCCCGCCTCGATGACATGGCGACTCGTATCGTTGCCAGCACATCTCGCTTTGCCAACATTACCAACCCGGGCATCGCCGCGAACAACGACATCGACCCATCCAGTGAGCTCACCACCCAAGTCCTCCTCGAAGCCGCCATCGAAGGCCACGTCCTGGTCAAGAACGTCAACAACACCCTCCCCTTCAAATCCCCCTCCGTCCTCTCCATCTTCGGCTACGACGCCATCTCAGGACTCAACACCTCCGCCGACGATCCCGACCTCTGGCCCAACTCCCTCGCCAACACCCAAGCATACGCCCCTCCCGACGACCGCACCTTCGGCTACCTCGACTTTGTCCAATTCTCCGCCAGCGTCATGGGCCCCCAAGACTACATGCCCTCCATCGCCATCAATGGAACACTCATCTCCGGCGGCGGCTCCGGAGGCGTCACCCCCTCCTCAATCATCTCCCCCCACGAAGCCATCCTTCGCTACGCCCTCTCTCACGGTACATTCCCCTACGCCAACTTCTACTCCCAAAACCCCGTGGTCCTCAACCCCGGCGGCCCCTGTATCGTCCTCATCAACACCCAATCCGTCGAGTCCGCCGACCGCCACGAACTATCCGACGACTACTCCGACACCCTCGTCACCAACGTCGCGAAACAATGCAACAACACCGTCGTCGTCATCCACAACGCCGGAATCCGCCTGGTAGACAACTGGATCGAAAACGAAAACGTCACAGCGGTCATCTACGCTCATCCCGCCGGCCAAGCCACGGGCGACGCTCTCGTCTCCATTCTCTGGGGCCACACTTCCCCTTCCGGCCGCTTACCCTACACCGTCGCGAAGAAAGAATCCGACTACGGCGCTCTCCTCGACCCGACCTACCCCACCACCGAACACCCACAATACGCCCAATCCGACTTCGACGAAGGCGTGGTAATCGACTACCGCCACTTCCTCGCGTCGAAAATCGAACCTCGTTTCCCCTTTGGTTTCGGACTGACGTATTCCAATTTCACATACTCCAACCTCTCTCTGACCCAGCACACCGAGGTCGACCGCTCGATTGTGCCGTGCGATATACCCTCCAACTCTACCGACCCGCATCCAGAGGGAGGTCTCGACTCGCTGTACGACGTGCTGACGACTATCCGCGTGACGGTGGAGAATGTCGGCGAGGTGGAAGCGGCGGAGGTGGCGCAGTTGTACCTCTCTATTCCCGGGAGTGCGGCGGAGAAGGTGTTGAGGGGGTTTGAGAAGAAGGTTCTGCAAAAGGGGGAGAAGGCGGACTTTACATTCGACTTGCGGAGACGGGATTTGAGTCTTTGGGACTCTGGGTTGCAGAGTTGGGTCCTTGGGCAGGGTGTATTTGGGGTCATGGTGGGACGCAACGTGCTCGACACGGAGGGTTTGACGGGGGGATTTGAATTGTGAGAAAGGTAAAGTCGTGATGAATGTAGTATTTATACCTTCTTCTTCCTTATCCATTTCTCTTGCGAGTCGGCTCAATGTGTCCATCACTTTCCCTCCCCTATACCAAGTAAACATCCCATCCTACCTCCCCCTCTCTGTCTCACACACATCTCCCTCCTCCTCCCACCCGCCCCTCCCTTACAATCCCCGCCCCTTTCTCCCCCACCCCATAACCCATCCTCAAAATCCTCCCCCTCTCACCACCCCCGGGGAAAAGACCACTCCCATCCACACAACCCTCACATCCCCCGCCGTCCCATACCCTCTCAAACTCCTTACTCACCACCCCTCCCTTCCACCTCAGCGCCATGCCCCCCTTTCCGCAAAAAAAAAAAAAGATAATTCGTCCCCGCCTGCACACTTCCTCCGCTCCTTCCAGTGTGTCCACACTCTCCAGTAAGATCTGCCCGTTTGGGGAGGATATACCGCTCGAGAGCCGGGGTGTGCAACTGCATGATCTGACTAATCGCGCGGAGATGTAAAGCGTGGAGGTGGAAGTCGAGGGGGTGGGAGTAATATCCTGGATCGATCCGCGGCGGCTTTGAAGGGGAAGGGGAAGGGGATGTGTGAAGAGATGGAGGAGAGGGGGTGTGCTAGCGTGGTGTAGAGTGCGATGTGCTTTTGCGGACGCTTCACGGGGAGGGGAGAGGGGGGGAGCAGAGGGTTTACGGGAGAGGTAGACTGTTGCGCTGGCGGAGATGGGGGAGAGGAGGCTGGTGCGGAGGTAGTTGGTTATGCTCGGGTCGGAGGGGGTTGGAGGGAGGTACGTGTCGAGTACGGTTTGGAGGGAGGTGAGTAAGGAAGGGGAGGAGAAGGAAGTGGGCGAAGGGTGGAGCAGGTGTTGTTTGCCCAGGGGCCGGAGCGGTGGGTTGCGTATAACTTCCTCGCTTCCTCGTCCGTGAGGGGTTCTTCCGGGTGGAAATCGGGCGTCGCTTCAAAGGAGAGCCCGACGCGGTTGTGATCTTGAAAATTCTCGCCTACGCGGTCGTCGGGGTGGATAATGGGGATATTGTGTTTGCTGAGGAGGGTAGGGAAGCCGATACCTGAGCGTTCGAGGATAGCGGGCGAGAGCCGAACACGCCGGCTGCGAGGAGGACTTCTTTGCGGACTTGGGCGTGGTAGAGGGTATTGTCTCGCCAATATGTGACGCCGGTAGCGGTGGCTTCATCACTCCCCTCCGTCTCGTCGAACTCGATCTTGTCAACCAGCACACCCGTCACAAACCTCCAAGTTCGCCCTCCCCATCGTCTCATCATCCAAATACGGCACCCCAGCATGACTCCTCTCCCTCGTCCTCCCCGTAACATGAAACCCAGAAATATAACCCACCCACCGCCTCCCCCTCCAACGGATCCTTCAAATTCTCCGACCCCAAACTCCTACGCGCTTCCCAACCACGCGCGACCCAGCACATTCCTCCCCTGGCGGCACGCTCGCTTAAGTCGGCCCATCATTCCTGCCATTCGCATCAGGTGGCCTGGCAACCGGTAACCCATCCCCCTTCCCCTCCGCGAACAAACGCTCTGAAACCTCCTCAAATACCCCATCATCCCGTCCCATGCCCAACCTCTCCCACAACTCCACTTCCTCTCTCGACAAGGATAAAATCAACGCGAAAGAATTCCTCTCCCAAGACTTTTCCCTCTCGGCTGGACCCTCCACCTCCCGTCCGCACAGCTCTGCCTGAGGAATGGAGGAGAAATTACAGTCGTAAGCGGGGTTTAGCTAGTAGTCTGGCGCTCAAGCCGGGAGTGGAAATGAGGTCGTCGGAGTGGCGGTCTAGGCCGGCTTCGAGGGGGAGGATGGAGAGGTGGGGGAGGGAGTGGGAGAGGCGGGCGGTGAGGAGGCTGCTGGCTGTGCCTGGAGGAGGGGTGTTAGTGGAGGGAGAGGGGAGGGGGGATGGACCGCCTCCTGGGATTATGAAGTCGAAGGGCTGCGAGTCTTGTTGCTCCTTGGCCCTTGGACGCTGGCTGAGAGGAAGCCTGCGTTGGGGCACATGGTGTGCTTGAGGATGCAGTTTGCGAATGTCCGGAACGATGCTTGGTTCTCCAATTGGGTCTTTCGAAAGGAGAATCCCATAGCGGCTGAACGTCGTTCAAAGCAAGCCGACCAACCTCGTCCGCAAGTACCAACCTCCTTCACCAGGGTAGCTCCTCGCTCTCCATCCTCCATCCTCCATCCTCCATCCTTCATCCTTCATCCTCCGCTGCTTCCCGAGCAACACAGCATATACACCCCCCTCCCCACCGAATAGCGAGTCGTCTCGGGCAACCACGCACCAGCGAGTGCGAAATGCCACTTCTCGAATGCTCATCTGCCTCTGTCTCAATGGCTGTGGCTCCGTCGTCGTCATGAAGACCACAGACAAAAAGCTGTCGAGGTACTCCACTTCAAAGAGAAAGCCGGGTTGTCGCCGAGTCGGTCTAGTTCCTATCAAACATCAGTGCGACCGAACCCTCATCCTCCAGTCACCGCACCGAAAAAGAAGGAACGAACAAATCCACAATTCCCAAGCGAAAATCCTCATTCAAAACATAGCGTCTACATACCCCCTAAAAACCTTCCCATCAAAGCTCTTACAACGTTCTCTTCCCCCATCCCCTCTCATCCCACACAAACTCCCTCCCTTACAACTTCGCCCTCCCCCCATCAACCAACTCCGCCCCCGCCCCCGAAATCGCCAACTTCCCCGTCTCCTTGACCTTAACCTGAAACACCACCAACCCCCCTTCCTTCCACATCTCCGTCTGCAACGTCTGCCCCGGGATCACAGTCCCCGCGAACCGCACCTTGATATTCTTATACTGTCCAAAAGTCTGCAGTACCGCTTTACCCGCGATACCAAACGAGCACAGACCGTGCAAGATGGGTTCGTTGAAACCTCCCACCTTCGCGAACTCGGGGTCGATGTGTAGCGGGTTGCGGTCGCCGGATAGGCGGTAGATGGCCGCCAGGTCGGGGGAGGTGGGCGTTTCGACGACTTTATCCGGGTTGCGTTTCGGGGGCGTGTGGGTTCGGCTCGCGGCGCCGCGGTCTTTACCGTTTTTCGCGCCGCCGAAATTGCCGGAACCACGGATGAAGGTCGTGGACTCGTTGTAGAAGAGTTCCTTGCCTGTTGCCTTGTCTTTGGTGATGGACCCACTGACGACGCAAGCGGCTTTGCCTTTGTCGGTGACTTCGACGAGGTAGGGGGAGGCGACGAGGGTGGCTTCGGTGGGGATGGGAAAGGAGCGGATTTCGAGGTATTGTTCGCCGTGGAGGAGCATGTTCATGGAGAAGTTGGGGACGATGTCCGAGAGGGAGTAAGGGGCTTGGGCGGAGAATTGGGGAATCACGCCGAAGGTGGGGAGGACGTGGAAGTTGTCGGCGCCTTCGAAGACGAGGTCGAGTTCGGTGCGTTTGGAGCCGAGGCCGAGGTCTGAAAAAGAGTGTTAGTGGGAGAAGGGTGGTGGTGTTCTCGTCGGGGATTGACTCACTGTAAAGGATGACATCTCGCTCATCGTAGGTGAACTCGGTGCCCTCCGCCTTGGCCTTCTTCGCCTCCTCAATCGCCTTGTTGTAGTCGGTCTCGCCGCCGGAAGAAGACGAGTCACCACCGCTCTTGGAGGTGTTGGACATGTTGGCCATGATCTTCTCAGTGCCGGCGTTCGGGTCATCGGGGTGATCAGCCTTGCCATCATCAAAGTTGGCAATCTTCTGATCCCACACGGTCTTGACAGTCTCAGGGGTGAGCTCCACATCAATCGGGAACTGAGCACCTCCGCTGCGCTGCCATCTGGTCTCACCAGCCCAGCCGGAGCCAGACTCGAAGAGACGTCCGGTAGGCTCGCCGGGCATCTTGTCGGACGCCATGATCAACACGACTGGGACGACGTGGTCGGGCTTGAAGGCGCGAACCATCTCCTCGGGCATGATTGTGGCGGTCATGGCGGTACCGGCGTTGGGCGCGATGGTGTTGACGAAGATGTTGTACTTCTTACCCTCACGAGCGAGAGCACGACCGAATCCGAGAATACCGCACTTGGCTGCGGCGTAGTTGGCCTGGCCGAAGTTGCCGTAGATACCAGAGGTGGAGGTGGTGTTGATGACACGGCCGTATTTCTGCTTAAGGAAGTAGGGCCATGCGGCTTTGGTGGCCTTGTATGTGCCGCGGAGATGGACATCCATGACTTGCTTCCACATCTTGTCGTCCATGTTGTGGAAGGACTTGTCGCGGAGGATTCCGGCGTTGTTGATCAGGCTGAGAAGGAGATTGGTTAGTGAATGTCCGAAAAAGCCGCTCCATAATCACTCACATATCAATGCGGCCAAAGTTGTCAATTGCAGCCGCAACAACCTTCTCGCCGTCTTCAGCGCTGCACTTGACACCAGCTGCTTTGCCGCCCATCTTCTTGATCTCCTCGACCACGGGCTGCGGGTCAGCCAGATCGTTCACCACAACAGTGGCGCCGTACTTGGCCAAAGTCAAGCAGTAGGCACGTCCGAGACCAGCTCCACCACCGGTGACCACGGCCACCTTGCCCTTGAAGTCCAACTCTTGAGCCTTAGGGTTCGGTGGAAGCTTCTGAGCACGCTCGAGCAGCTCCATGAAGTCGTTGGGACCAGTCGGGTGCTGTGGGTTTGTGAAATCTTCAATATCGCTCCACTTCGCGAGAAGAGCACCTGGCGTGAAGGTATCGTCGGCACGGAGGAGTGCACCCTTTGATCGCTCCCAGCGGAGCTTAGCAACGTGTCCAGCTCCTGCCTCGAAGATACCACCAGTCTCGGTCGTGTTCGACTTGTGGGTGAGGACAGCCACAATGGGAACAACCCAGTCCGGCCTGAGGTTGTCCAGAACCTCCTTTGGCATGACTGTGGCAGTCATTCGCGATGCCGCAATCGGAGCAATGGTGTTGCACAGAATGTTGTATTTCAGACCCTCCTTGGCCAATGTCTCGGTGAAACCGACCAGCGCCAGTTTCGCAGCCGAGTAGTTCGTCTGACCGAAGCTTCCAAACAGACCGGCAGCCGATGCCGTGCTGATCACTCGTCCGTACTTTTGCTTGCGGAAGTATGGCCACGCTGCCTTTGCGCATTTGTAGGCACCCTCGACGTGCACCTTCATGATCAAATCCCAGTCCTGATCTTTCATGTTCTTGAAGCTGATGTCTCGTAGGATTCCGGCGTTGTTGATGAGCTGGGAGGAGTGCTGTGTTAGCTGACTGCTGCAGTCTGAGTGTACAGATGGAGCCTCAACTTACGACATCGATGCGGCCAAAGGAGTCAATAGCAGTCTTGATGATGCGGTCACCGTTCACGACATCGTCGTAGTTGGCAACAGCGCTTCCACCGGCCTTCTTGATCTCCTGCACGACCTGCTCGGCCATCTGTTGTCGTGAAGAGTCAGTACTCGACGTGTGGTGTATATCCCTCCTTCTATCTCATGCTCACCGTCGTGCTGCCACCGCCATCACCCTTGAAGCTGCCGCCGAGATCGTTGACGACGACATTAGCACCTCTGCTGCCGAAGAAGATGGCGTATGCTCGTCCCAGACCACCCCCGGCTCCGGTCACGACGATGGTCTGACCGTCCCATCGTAGCTGTTCGCCAGCCATGTTTGTGGATGTGAGAGGAATGCGTGCGCTGTGTGAGGGGTATTGCTGCACTCAAAGGGGGAAGAGAGGCAGGATGATATGTGTAGGAGGAGAGGTAGATGAAGTAAGATGTGGAGGAAGAAGGAAAGTCGACGCAGCTGTATTCCATCCCCCTGCAAGTCTGGTTGTCTTGTGAGCGTCTAACACAAAGACTTGAGCCGAGGCCGAGGTTCACGTCGCCGAACGTCACCAGCGGCAGTGGACGAATGCCCTGTGGTCTTGAGTCCTGCTCCCGTGGACTTCTTGTTTTTGCTGTAATTCTTAGGTAGGCCCTAAGCGGCCAAGTTTCAAATTCTCAAAATGCGATTAGCGCGTTTTCGCGTTTTTGCGTTAGCGCGGATTCCTTAAGACTTATTAGGATTCTAACGAGTAGATTTGTATAAGTTTGTTACTTATTTATACTCTTATTAGTCTATTTTAATTCTTAGATGTCGCTAACGACTATATAGACGAATCTTAGCACTTTTTAACCTTACCTCGTAGCTACTAGCGGATTAGCTAATATCGCGCCTATACTTACTATCTATTTATATTATATTTAATAGACTATTCGCAAGTAATTATTAGGTAAACTATTTTATTATTATCTTCGTCCTTATAATAAGGCGCTTTTCTTACACTTCGCGCTCCGCTTTATATTACATTTATTACTATATTTAGTATTATATTTATAAGCCTATTTGTAGTGCGTTCGTAGTACTAATTAT